>PPJL03000016.1:0-231195 GCA_003705745.3 Blastobotrys muscicola
TTATTGAGTTATCTTGGTTATATCTTACAAGCTGGATTCAGAATTGACCCTAACACCCCTTGGACTTCTCTTACAGAGAGCGTCAGACTGAAGTCGACTTCAGTCCAGAGCAATCTGAAGGTCCTGTGTTCGATCCACAGAATTCGCAATCGTTCTTTTTGCCTCTCTACAGAGACTTGTTGTGAGCAATTGGTTTCGTTTCTGGCCTCCTAACCAAGTCTGTCTCGGTGACATCACTCATTTTTAGTCACTCAGAGCGTTTTGAACGCAGCGTTAACAGCTTGATCAAAAGTGTTCCATAAAACTTGCCGGCAGAAAAAGAATCCACAGCACCTCCTGTTCCCACATGGTCTCCCGCTGTAGTACTGAGTGAGGCTCTCACTTGTTTAACTTTGATTGATCGGACGGGAAATCGTGTTTTCAAATGGATGTGGCCGTGAATGCGTATCAAGCATTGGAGTGATTCTCGTACTGAGTGAAACTCTTTACAGGGTTAGGGTTCACGATAAGGTGCGGCGCGCAATTTTTTGAAAACTAAAAAATCTACTGTGTTATAGCAGCATGACGGTGGAAACTACAGCTGAGGCGCCAGTCGAGGCTACCAAGGAACTGAGCCGGGAGGAACGAGGCGATAGGCCGTTCCAGTTTGGCCAGCGGTTCCTCACCAGCGAGGAAAGTGTGTGGGATCACAACGCTTGGGATCATGTTGAATGGGGTGATGAGCAAAAAGTTGAGGCTGAGGTCAAAATCCAGAAGCAGAAGGAAGCTCCAGTGAAGGATTTTGACAAGAACTTGTACATGTCCAACCCTGCCAAGTATTGGGACCTGTTTTACCGAAATAACAAGGAGAACTTCTTCAAAGACCGAAAGTGGCTCAAGCTGGAGTTCCCTGCTCTTTACGAAGCTACCAGAGCCGATGCTGGCCCCAAATCGATTCTGGAGATTGGCTGTGGTGCTGGAAACACCATGTTCCCAGTCTTGGCTTCCAACGAGAACCCAGACCTGTCTATTATGGGTGTTGACTTTTCATACAGAGCTGTCGAACTTGTGAAGAACTCTCCCTCATTTGACTCAAAGTTCTGCAAGTCTGCTGTGTGGGATCTTGCCCAGCCAGACGGTATCATACCCGAGGGTCTCGAAGAGAATTCTGTTGATATTGTTGTTATGATTTTCGTGTTCAGTGCTCTGGCGCCTGAACAATGGGACGCGGCTGTTAGGAACTTGCAGAAAATTCTGAAGCCAGGTGGACTGATTCTGTTCCGAGACTACGGACGATACGACCTGACCCAGCTGAGGTTCAAGGCTGGCCGACTGCTGGACGAGAACTTTTACATTCGAGGTGACGGAACCCGGGTGTACTTCTTCACGGAGGAGGAACTGCATGAGATTTTCGGATCCAAATTTGAGACGATAAAGGTGGCAACCGATAGACGAATGATGGTGAACAGACAGAGAAAGATTAAAATGTACAGGATATGGCTGCAGGCGCAGTTCAGAGTGCCTTTGAGCAAATAGCTCCTAGAGTAGCATGATTAGATGAATACACATTCGATAGCATTTACATAACCGCCATGTTACTTCCCCAGTATTGCCAGCTGCTCTTCTGTCCAGTCCCAGGTTCTCATGACATTTTCCCTATTTGTAGCCCTGGCTGCTGGCCTCTCCAGCACTCCGCTTTGGCCCAGGTACTTTCCGTTGTCTTTTTCAGTCAGATCAGACATGACGGCAACCAAGGTCGAGTAGGAAGCCTGCTCTGGCGTGCTGCCAAACACCATATCAAAGAGATAGACTGTCCAGAACGCCAGATAGCCAATCACTGCCAAATCATACCAGTGCTGCATCAGGTTGGTGAACAGCGAATAGCCGGGAAACACGGCTATGCTGAGAATTTCTGGGTACTTGATGGATAACGCCACCGAGTGGTGAATATTCACAAGCTTGCTATTGGCGTATCGGACCCACGTCCAGGCGAACTCTGGCGTGCTGTGGTAGTCATGGTCAAGATCCAGCCATGGATCTGACACCCAGTGAGCGGCTGAGCTGACATTGACAACTCGTCCGTGAATCACAGGAAGGAGAAGCTTGGTCAGGTAGAACGGGCCAATATGGTTGGTGAAGAGCTGAACGTCATGGCCATTGACGAGTTTTCTGGGAAGAGCCATCACCCCCGCATTGTTCACCAGTACGTCTAGCCTTTTCTCCTTCTTTTTGAATTCAGCGACAAACTGACCAACAGAATCCAGATCCGACACATCGCACTGGAGCACGTGAAGCTTGCCAGGCCGGGCGTTATCGGGAAGATGTTGTCGTCTTTGTTCCTCCTCGGCGTGAATCCGTGACACGGCCTCCTCGGCCCTTTGAACGCTTCGACATGCTAGGTACACGTCCCAGCCGTGTAGGTAAAGATGAAGGGTGGTGAAATAGCCTATGCCGCCATTGGCGCCGGTGACGATGGCCACCTTTCGTTCCTCTGCATATGGGAGTGAGTTTGGATCACGCATGCGCGTCTAGACATTGCGGGGCAACTTCTATGCAACTATTCATACAAACATTAGAAACATTAGGCTTTCGTATCAAGCACGGTTAGCAAGCCACCAACCAAGTGCAAGCTACCAGTAACGAGCACCTGGACCTCATTCTCGCCTGTCAGACCATTGACAAACTCAGTGGCATCCTGGATATTGGCAAAAACATGCGTCTTTGACTTGTCCAGCTTCTTCCATGCCTCCTCCAGCTCTTTCTGGACCTTCATATTGTCCACCTCTTCCTTGGAGGTGTTCATAGAGGTCAGGTCAGCGGCGTACTCTCCCGAAGACCAAGTAACGTTAGTGGTAAATACGACATGGTCAAACTTGATGCCGTGCTCAGTCACAATCTCGTGCAGGGTCTTGACGAGGGCATTGGCATCTCGAGTCTGTTGGTTAAAAAACAGAACCTGTTTCTTGGACGGGTCGGCCTTTGTCGTGTACCACTTTGCAGCTTCTGTGATTGACTCCTTGGTATGAGCGCCGTCAATGAGCCATTGAACGTTACTCTTCTGGATAGTCTGACATCGTCCCGGCCAAACGGCGTCCTCTAGACCCTTGACGAACTTCGGATGCAGGTTCTTGCTGTTGTCCAGGTCAACTCCTCTAGCACGCAGGTAGGCTTCAGACAGCTCGACGGCGAGGGACGCATTGATGGCCTGGAACTTGGCGTCTAGTCCCAGCTTGGTCTTTGCGACCTGAGGGTGGACGTCGACAACAGTCAGCTCTGTTCCCTTCTCGACGGCTCTGTCTCGGAGAACCTCCATGGCAGAGGTCTGTTGGCACACGCTCAAAGCGGGCACTTTCTTCTTGAAAATACCGGCCTTGTTCCATGCAATCTGTTCAATCGTCGTGCCCAAAATGTGTGTGTGGTCAAGTCCTAGCGTGCTGATTCCCGTGGCGACCGGCGAAACAATAATGTTGGTCGAATCATGCTCTCCACCAATGCCAACTTCATAGATCGCGGCATCGACATTTTCCCTCATAAAAGTATGAAAGGACAAGAGCGTGAGGAACCGAAAGTAGTTCGGCTTGGCGCCAGGCCCGTGCTCGACAAAACGCGAATCAGAACTGGACTGCTCTAGACTATCCCACACCTCAAAGAAGTATTTCGTAAACTTGTCCTCCGCAATGGGCCTGCCGTCAATCTGGATTCTCTCTCTGACCGTCTGCAGATGTGGCGAGGTGTACAGGCCAATCTTCTTGATAGGGTCGTCCTTGAACTGCTGTAGAATGGACTGGACAAATGCACAGGTGGATCCTTTGCCCTTGGTTCCCGTAACATGGACAATGTTGAGTCTGTCGAAATCCTTGGGGTCGTAGCCAGCTCGACGAGCCCACTCAATCATATGCGGAATGGCCTCAGCTGGGGACTTGCCGCCGGCATTGCGGATGGCCTGTATCGTGGCAAAGTTCGTCTGCAGGGAGTTTAGCGAGTTGATGGCATCTTTATATGTCCTAGCCAGTGTGGATAGCTTCCGCGTCCACATTGGTTGACTCACGCGCTGCTGGGATTTTTGCCTCAAGCCACCATCACCAAGCTAATGTGTAGGAAACCATCAAGGTACACTGCATTGTACAGCAGCCCTGTCAGTGGCGTATCCATGGGGATGACAATCCCGTGAATCATGGGTCTGGTGAGGACACAGGTACGCCGCGATGGGAAGAGATCGGGCATATGCGAGTGTAGTGCTGTTCCCACTGTGTGTGGTTGATCTGATCCGGGTATCAGTGGGGGGATCAGACGTTGAAGAATCTTGTTGGACACGGGCAGATAAATCTTGATGGGGATGTTTCTAATGGAATTGGGTTGGGTCGGTAGCAGTCGGTCCATTGTCGTGTAGAAGTTGTAATTTACTATGTTAGCCGAATCGCTCTCTTCGCTCGTTGACTCACCCGTCCTCACACTGTCCCACAGCTTCCGTGTCTCCTCCTTGGTCAAGTTCATAATCGCCTTCGCATTTCCATCTCTAATAAAACAAGCCTCCTTTGACTGGTTCAGCCAGTAGTCAAACAAACAGTTCGGCCCGTCCATCGTAAGCAGATAATCCTTAGGGTAGTCCTTATTATGCAGTATCAGCGTCCATGGTAGCTTTGTCGTCTCTTCCTGGCTGGGATCGTGGCCCGTCAGCAAATCAAAAGACAACCCCACAGGCCAATTCCACTTGACAGGAACACCTTCAAACTCTAGCCACCATGTAAGCGGATCAGGATCGTTCAAGTACTTGGAAAAGTAGCTTGCAGCGCTCTCAACATGTGTACCAAAGTATCCTATCCTGTTGGCCAACGTCTAGTTAGATATCACTCAACTACAACACTCACATAGTAGTCTGCAGTCACATGATCGTTTGTCTCTGTGTCCGCCAGCACTATCCTTAGCGGCAGGGTCCCGTTCCATATCAGTTCCCTCAGCCCCATCTTATCGTGTTACCTATCAAGTCCAATCTCACAATGCCCACCACACATCAACAAAAAAAAAACCACGACCTGATGATAGATGCTTATGCTATATGCTATTTGACACTTTGAGCTAAACCAGTGTATCTATCTCGGCATGGGAATACCTAACTGACCGAGTAAAGCCGCCGCCGGACCAGTCAAACCGCCTTCGCTCTTGATACTCTGGTACAGGTTCTGCAGCACCTCGCTGTTGGCGTCATCTGAAAGAAGGCCCTGAGACTTGAGCTCAGCCTCAACCGCCTCCCATTCTTCGTCGTCATCACCATATGGGTCATCATAATCATCTAGAGGAACCTTTGGCAGAGGTTTCTCCTCTCGCTTTACATTGTCGTCCTTCGCAAAGTTATCAGCCCTGTAATTCTCAATCTCCTCCGGTGACAGCTTCAGGGCTTCTCGCAGATAAAACTCAAGGAAGTCGTCTTCATCAATCTTGACATCATCGCCATACACAACCTCCTCGTCGTCGTCGCTACTGCTGCTGCTTGACCAGTCATTGTCTTTATTGTCAATGCCATCGATATCTGTGGACTGTCCAAAAAGATTGTTTAGTTTGCCCATGACATCATCGTCGCCCTGCTCGTTGATCTGATTAAGCTCGTCGTAGTCCACGTCCAGCCACCAGTCAGAGTCGACAGTCTTGTCCCAGGCGGAGATTTCCTCGTCTGTGGGAAGACTCAGCGCTCTCAAAACCTCTCTCAGCCTGTAGTCCTCGTTCAGAAAGTGCCGCGAGGCCAGGTAGACCGTCTTGAGGTTATTTCGCAGCCGATTACACTTATCCGACTGTGGCAGCTCGCCGCAGAAGTATCCTTCTCGATTCACTCGCGAAACGTGCTCTCTGAAGTGGGGGTAGTTCTCCAGGTTATCCATATTCATCGGCTGGAAGTTCTTCGTGTTGTATGCAAGCAGCTCTAGTCCACTGGTTAGTCGAGCACCGAGTGCTCGAGGCGTGTCGTTTGCTTCGTCTTCCAGCTCGAACTTTGCCGGCGCCTCAAACGGCAGGCCGACAGCATGGGCGTATTGCAGTCGCGTGAAGCGAAGTGTACACTCGACAAGGTCTGTGTACTCAAACTCGTTGGCCTGCTCGATTATTTTGTCTGTGGACGGGTCCCGATAAAACAGGGCGTCCAGACTCGACGACATGTAATGCGGGTGAGTCTTGAGCAAGGCAGCAACTTTTCGGGGAACCAGAACAGACGCGCGGTGGCAATTGACGTCTTTAGCAGCCTTTGGGTACTGCGATAGTCGCTCAAATGCAGCGGTGTCGATTTTATTCGAATGGCTCCACGTTCCTCGCTTGTTGATGTAGTCAGAGGCATCCTTCAGTGTGACGCTCTGAGGAAAGTGTTTTTGTGGAATGATCAGAATCCTACCCTGGTTGACCCATATCCTTCCATCAGCAACACCCGGTTCGAGCCACTCTGGCAGGACTTTTGCTGCGGTAATCAGCAGGAACTCTCCGTCCGTGTCAATCATCTTGATGTAGATTTCATCGTGGAGCATGGACAGCTGCCTGAGAACGTACACGATCGTCCATTCGTCGTCCACGCAATCGCCAGTCTGCGTACTGCCGTACAAAATGTCAACATCTTGTAGCGAGTATCGATTCAGATTGAAACCCTCCTTATGCCATATGTAGTCGCCCATACCTTCCATCAGTCCGTATGCGTCTTTACGAACCTGTTGAATCTTTGATTCACAGGCTCCCGGCAGGAGTATGAAATACTCCATAGTTTCATGGCTCATCGATTCAAATCACACCGCAAATCAATAGGCCGGTTTATTTTTCATGATGGTCTCAGTGATGTCCCAGGGCCGCCCCTTACCACAATAGTCCCAAACAGGACCTGTACCTTAACGCCAGCTCCTCTAGTACCCTGTGACCTCACTCCCTCGTTCATGACATGTACGGAGCGCTGGGGAGGATTCAGGCTCAGCATGCTAAGGCCAAGCTGGCTGACTCTTATAATCAGCTGCTGAGAGAAATTACAACCACAGACATCAAGAGCATCGGCAACTACAACATTATTCGTCTAATTGGAGAGGGTTAGTACAGGAACTTGAGATTAGCTAATTCAGGGAGTTTTGGAAAGGTTTATCTTGCCACACACAAGTTTTTGCATACCAGGGTAAGTGGTGAAGAGGCCTTGTGCCCTTCAAGCGTCTGATACGGGTCGAAGGGTGTACTATATGGCTACAATCGTTTGGCTGCGGATGATCGATGGTGATCACTGACGGTCTGTCTGAGGGGACATTGATTGTGTGTGTTGTGCCATCAGCATAACAATGTTCAGATAGCGATGTCTGTGGAGACTTGATGAGCTGCAAGAGTGACAGACGCATGACAGGCTTGAATCTCGCACGTCCTCATCACTTTAGCTGCTCGATCTGCATGCGCTTTCGCAGTCCGGAAACCGTTGAACATCCCTGTTGATGAGCATGGGTGAACCATGCATGTCATCCTGCATGACACGCAAACTAACGAAGGTTGTCCTGAAATCTTCCACCAAAGACCAGCCTCATCTGGTCCGAGAAATACACCATCATCGACAGTTCAAACATCCACATATCGCGCGTCTGTTTGAAATTATCGTGACGGATAAGCTAGTGTGGATGGTCCTGGAGTACTGTTCTGGCGATGAGCTGTACACGTATCTTGTCAAGCATGGAAGACTGCCTTTGGACGAGACGAAGAAGATTTTCTCTCAGTTATGTGGAGCTGTGGCCTATACGCACTCAAGAAACTGCACACACAGAGACCTGAAGTTGGAGAATATTCTTTTGGATAAACGACATGACGTGAAACTCTGCGACTTTGGATTTACCCGTGAATATGAGCCTAGATCGTTTCTTGACACGGTCTGCGGAACAACATGTTACATGGCGCCAGAGATGCTGCTTCACAAAAAATATTCTGGAGAGTCTGTGGACGTGTGGTCGTTGGGTGTTATTCTGTACACACTAGTGTATGGCGAGATGCCCTTTGAGGAGGACAATGACGTGGACACTAAAATGAAAATCATCACCGAAGAACCCCGCTATCCTAGCTCCCACATTCCTGTGGCAATGTTGGATCTCATCAAGTCATTGTTATCAAAAGATCCAAAGAAACGACCCGGTTTACAATCAATCATGGCACACCCGTATCTGGAGGATTACAACTGTCTTCAGCGGGAGTATCTTGCAGAAAAAGAGACGCCATTGTTCTCTACGCCAACCGAGAAGAGACTACTGCGTATCATGAGCGCCGCGCATGTTGACATGCAGAATCTCGTGGAAAGCATTGAAACAGCCAGTTGCGACGCATTAGCCGGGTTCTGGGGCCTTGCCCTTGAACGAGAAAAGAGAGCTGAGTCACGGCGGTCTCAAAAAAGGGCGTTGAATGCCTCAAGATTTTCCGCCAGCCGACGAAGCTCAAACTCCAAGCGAAACTCCCTACAGCTGAGGATGCCTCCATTCGATGTTTCAACACCACCTCCTAGGTCACCTCTAGACGGGAAAGTTAGAGACGAAACTAACCTACCTGAGCTTGTGCAACAAAACATTCAGAATCTGAAGAATCAGAGAATCGGCGAGTCGCAAACGACGTCGTCTGTGCATACTCTGGTCTCTGACAAGACTGCTGTCCCCAGCCGGAAACCCAGCATGTCGTTTTTGCGGCGCAGCAAGAAATCGCTCAACGGCGAGAAAGTACAAGAAAAGAGCGGGTTCAGAAACACAATGCTCAAGTTCTTATTTCATGGCCGCAAGCACAATCACTCGGGTGACACTTCAGACTACTCTGTCACGAGCAGTCCGTCGTCTCAAAAGACTCAGACGTCCGCTGTTCCACAACCTACTAACGATTTCCCTCCATTTGACATCAACAACGAAAACTTGAACCTAACTGTCGGCACTCGTTCTTCGCGTTCCACAAAGCCTCGACCAGTTTCTCAGATCTCGGCCTTTTCGCAAGTTTCACAATACTCGCAGTTCTCCATTTCATCTCAGCTTTCATCTGCATCTCAAATGTCAGGCGACCGAAGGGGCTCTGCTTGGATGAAACGGCCTTCATATGGCCGAAGGTCCACCTCGTCCTCAATCTCATCTCTTGTTTCACGATCTAAGGCCCGACACGTCAAAACTGGTAGTACATCGAGCGCCTCTATCAATACATCGCCACGCACTTCACGCAGATACGCATCCCCCGATAGTCCGACGATCAGCTCGCTGGCACAGTCTCCATTGCATAGATGTCAGCTGAGTGGCCCGAGAAAGTATCACGAGGCTACGTTGGTATCCTCGAACTTGGCTCGAAAGCGATCGCCGTTTCACAGAGAGGTTGGGTCACCAGCTCCAAAGAGTAAGACGAACGAAGTCAACGGTAGCCTGAGGCAAAGAAAGGGTAGTATCATTGTGGAGGAGGGTGATGAGGATGAGGATTATGAAGACGAAGAGATTGTGTACGAAAGGGGCCGGACTGAGACAAGGACCGAATAACCAGAAAGTGTATGCCATTCTAACCGACAATCACCTTTACCGCCTGTATTTTTATTCATCATAGACGCCTCCGTTTAAACTAATACTAGAATTCTCAACTGTTCTTGGGTGTTTGCTGTTGCGAACATTAGTCCTACTCTAGGAAATAATCTAATAGTGCTCAGAACCTACAGCAAGCTCCGCATAGTATCAGCCAGCACGTATCTAATCTGTATCTAGTTTCGCCATTACATTTACAAGATATCGCACAATTCGGTCGTGATAACTCAGATGTTGGCCAGAACAATACCTGGCTGGCCTGGAAGAGCATCCTGAACGACCTTGTTGTTTGACACCACGGCATCAGCACCGCTGAGGTCGTTGCCGCCAGTTCTGTCCCTGTTCAGCACAATGACTTCCACCTCAACGACATTGCTGGCCGACGGGCTCTTCTTGAGCAGCGGCAGAATGTGTTTGATAGTGTCCACTTCATCGTAGACAAGTTTTCGGTTAAAGACTGTCTCTGGAGACTCACCACCGGTTGTGAGTCGCGACTTGAGATGGTTCACGAACTGCATGCCACGCTTGACGTCACCAACCTTCGCCACCTGCTGCTTGAACTCGGGGGTAAAGTCGAGGGACTTGGCGAACTGCTCTCGGACAAGCTCGATGTAGGCCTCCTGCCAGTCTGGGAAGGAGGAGGCAACGTAGAAGGTAAGCTTGGAAGGAGCCTTAGCGTCAAAGTCAGTTCCCTTCTTCTTCTTTTTCATGTTGGCGCCCTCAACCTCTCGCACAGCTCGAGCGGTGTCCCGGGCGTAGGCCAGAGCGGCGCTGAGAGACTTCTCAATAGGCTTAGATGGCTCAGGGAACAGAGCTCTCTGACTGGATCCCTCCTTCTTGAGAAGTTCAGTCCAGACGTAGTCGCAAAAGTGTGGAGCGATTGGCTGGAGGAGGAGAATCTGGTTCTCAATGTACTGGAAGACAAGCTCTCGGTGCATCACGGCCACGTTGTCTCGGTAGTAGTCTCGGGCAGTCTGGAAGTCAAAGAGACCAAACTTGAGGGCGTTCTTGTAGTGAGTAGAGGCGTACTGCTCCTTGGTCTCGAGGATGAGCTCGTTCATCTCGTTCTCAAAGGTCTGGTCCAGGAATGAATCCTTTGGTCCAGTTCGCAGGGTGTCGGCGTTTTTCACGACCTCCTCGATCCACTCCTTGAGGTTGTACAGTCGCAGGATTGCAGCGTTGGCGTTCTGCTCGTCAAAGTTGGCATCCTCGACTGTGTCACCGCCGTCAGCCAAGGCAATTCGGGTGGCATCCGCACCAAACTTTTTCACACTGTCCTGCAGGGTAAGGAAGTTACCAGTAGACTTGGACATCTTGTCGTTGTTGAGGAGCAAGTGTCCGTTCGCTCGGATACCCCGGGGCCAGAATCGCTTGGGGAAGATGGCGGTATGAACGTAGATAGCGAAGGTCAAGTGGTTGGGGACGAGATCCTTACCGGAAACTCGCAGGTCGAGTGGGTAGAAGTACTCAAACTCTCGTCGCATCTTGTTGAGCTTCACCTGTGGGATTGTGATGCCGGTGGTGTCATCGGATCGGAAGAAAATGTAATCCCAAACGGCGTCAGTCATCTCGTCGGCCTTGATGTTCAGAGTGCCAACTTCACGACCGTAGTAGTCACTGTGGAGAAGGTGGCAGACAGTGTAGTAGGCCATGTAGATGGTGGAGTCGGAAAGAGACTCGCACAGGAACTTGTTGTCCCATGGGAGGCTGGTTCCCAGGCCGTACGTTCGGGACAGGGCCCAGTTCTTGAGCCAGCCCAGAACCTTCTCAAAACTGTTTCGGGTCTCGGCACTGTAGGTTTCCAGGTTGGCGAGGCACTCCTCAGCCTGAGCCCGCCAGGTTGGCTCACCGTAATCGGTGTACCACTGGTCCTCAAGGGAGACGACACACTCGTCACCACTTCGGGAAATGACCACACCCTCTGGCTCGTTGTAGACGAAAGCTTCACCGGTTGCGATCAGGTCAGCTCGAACCTTTGGCTTTGCGGTCTCGACCTTCTCGCCCTTGTACTTGCCAATGATCATGGTACCCTGGAAGAAGCCCTCCTTGTAGGCGATCTCCTTTGCCTTGGCCAGGGCATCCTTGTCCTTTGGCGACTTGATCTTGAGCTCGGCGACGACCTTCTCGGCGGTGTTGTCGCCGTAGTTTGGAGTGCTGATGATTGGCACGGGGGCAGGAGCGGCCCATTCCTTCTGGATCTTGTAGTAGTCAGGCTTGTTCTGAAGGTCTAGCATGGTGATCCAATCGTCTGGCGAGTCGCTTGGGACAGACGTAACGACACCGGTACCCTTCTTGGGGAGAATAGTCTCCATGGGCAGAACGTAAAGTTCTGGGTAGACGGAGAGAGGTGCGGAGATCTTGGATCCGATAATGTCAGCGCCGGAAATCTCCACAACTGGCTTGTGGTCGCCTCGCTTGGGCGTCAGGTTCTGGAAAGACATGTTCTTGAAGGCCCGCTCAGTGCAGACGTAGTATTCGCCGTTTCCAGCCTCAAAGACACCGTAGGTGATCTTGGGCGAGACGAAACAACAGGTCTGGCCGTACATGGTCTCTGGTCGCAGGGTAGCCGCGACCAGGAACACGTTCTTGCCCTCAAAGCCCTTGCTGGCGAGTGTCTGCTTAGCGGCCTCGGCCCACTCAGTGACCCTGATCTTGATGCCAGTGTACTCCTGTGGGGTGACGCCCTCGCCTGACTGTCTGTCGTGGTCCATGCATGCCTGGCCATCCTTGGCGGAGTAGATGGTGTATCGCTCACCGAACTTGATCTTTCCCGCAGCCTTGAGTGCGTTGAGCTGCCATCGCACAAAGGAGTCGTAGTATGGGTTGACGTCAGTGGTGATCATGGATCGTCGCCAGTCGATTCGGGAGCCGAAAGAAGCGCAATCTCGCTGACAGAGAGCTGGGAAATACTCGAGCCAGTAATTAGCGTCAGCGAACTTCTTGACGTCTTCTCGTTCAATACCGAGCTGAAGCATAATCTCAAACTGGTACTTGGATCGGCCGGCCTTAGCAACGGCCTTGGACTTCTTGGCCTTGAACTTGCTTGGATCCTCCTTCTGGTTTGGAGTTGGCGCTGGGGTTGGCTCCTCCTCGGTCTCCTGTGGCACATTCTCAAAGTTTGGTCCAAATTGCTCAATCTCTCTCACAAGTTTGTCTGCACAAGCCTTGATGGGCATACCAGTGCAGTGGAAGCCCAGCGGGAACAGCGCCCGCTTGCCTAGCATTCGCTCGAAACCAGCGGCAAACTCAACCTTGGACATGGTGAAAGTGTGGCCGGCGTGTAGGATACCGTTCATGTAGGGGTAGGCCATTGTTCCAAAGAACTTGGGGTGCTTCTTGTGGAGCTCCTCATCGCTAAGGTCATCCTCAGGAGCATCGATCTCAAAAACCTTATCCTCAGCCCATTTCTTCTGGTACTTTTTCTCAATCGCAATCAACTCATCTCGTCGTGCGGTCTTGTTAGTTTAGGCCCGCGTTGGCAGCACTCACGTTCTCCATAACAAGGCCCTTGGCCTCGCTTTTGTCGTCAGCCATAGTGTGTGATGACTCAAGGTCGAAAATTTCAGCGCGCCCCACAATCACCAGGCAAGGGCATACAACCATTACTTCATACAGGCATTAAAATTTAAGAGAGTTACGACCCGCTCCAAACCTTTACGACTACCTCCTCTATTCTCGCTCGTTCTAGCGTTCGATATATTTGTCCTGTTTAACGCAGAATTTTCTGGCGCGGAGGACCGTTACCTCGCTGCCGGGTCGCTAAGACCGATCAAACAAATCATCCTCGCCATCATCAATACCCTCTCCCTCAGACTCCTCCCAAGAGCCCTCCTCTTCACTGTCCTCTTCACTGTCCTCTTCACTCTCGTCGTCGTAGTCCACATTGTCGACTAGACCCTCCATGGAGACATTCTGTAGAATCTCGTTTTTAGTCTGCGTCGACTTGGCCACATTGTAACCGCCCTCGACGTGACAGCTGATCAGCTTGGCCTTTGCCCGAATGACGGCCTTTCGTCCTATGATACAGTTCTCCAAGGAAACCTCATCCTCGATCTCAACCCCATCCATAATCACACAACCCGTTAGCCTGCACTTCTTGCCGATAACACAATTGTTGCCAATGACAGTTTTTTTGATGTTGGTTTTCTCGCCAATAGTTGTCTCTTCGCCAACGCTGGAATCGCTGCCAACAAGGGGTTTTTCCGCTGGCTTCGCCTGCTTGGTGACATTTGCCTTATTCAAAGCAGCCTGTTTGGCGTTTTGTCGCATCACAAATCGGTTAGCCTCCATGTACGCGGCGAGGTTGTTTGCCCGCAAAAACAAACCGTCGTCGTTGACTAAATGCATGGCAACGTTCTCCCGCGGTGTCGAGTGGCACCATGATCTTCTGGCAAAGTCTCTCACCACCTTGTTCCACGTTCTATCCTTGTATGACACCGCACCCTCTTCTAGCAGACCAAGAACCTTGTAGTCGCAAAAGTAAATGGCAGCCTGAAGAATTGACGTGGAGACTGTGGCATTCGAGTACTGCCATAGCATTTGCATTCGCAGATTCAACGCTTTGCTGTCGGCCACCGTCTCCGCGCTGTAAACGTCAAGAAGTTTGACAGTCTTGTATTTCAGTGGGGTGTGCACCAGGTAATCAAATACCAAGCTCTTCTTCTCAATGGTCTCAATCTTGTTCTTGTAGTAGACGCCGCTGATGAGAATGTTGGCTTCTCGAATGTTGTGTAGATCAATCAGAGATGTGGGAGAAACTTCGGTCAACAAATCGCAGGGCAGAACCACGAAATGAGACTTGATCTTGGGCGCTAAGCCATAGACGGCCTCGGCACTGTGCTTGCTGGGTTGTGTCACGACTTCAATGGTCATGTCTTTGGTATCTCTGGTTTCAATGTAGGCTCGAATGGCCTCGGAAGAGGGGCTTTGGGCACAAATGAATATTTCTTGTTAGTTTGTTCAGTTCCTCTATAGGGCTCCCTTCAAACACTCACTTTTCAATTGAGCCTCCTCGCACCAGTTGAGGACATATGAAATCAGCGGCTTGTTGTCAACGGGCAACAAAGCCTTGTTCGTGCCACTGGCTCTGGTGGCCGAAAATGGTGACAACCGCACACCGTCACCACATAGAATCACAGCCGTAAGGTCCATTGTACGTCTACATATTGATTCATTTTTCGTCACCAGAAGAGACACACTAAATCACGTGACGCCCTAACCCTGTCTCTCTTCTCACACACTGGGAGTTTGCCTCCAACATCCACATTACGATTCACTAGATCACCAGCATGTCGTCAGAGCGAGATCCTCTTTTGCAAGCGCTGGAATTTGATGGAGGCGACAGCCAGGTCACTTCTTCTGACCCTGAGCGAGACCAAGCGCTCGAGGACTTCAAGCACAAACTCAAAGACCATCGGGAATGGGACGCGAAGCTGAAGGACCTGCGATTAGGCATTAAGGGTCTTGAGCGACAATACGAGAAGACTGAGGATGATATTAAGGCTCTTCAAAGTGTTGGACAGATCATTGGTGAGGTATTGAAGCAATTGGATGAAGAGCGATTCATTGTCAAGGCTTCCAATGGTCCTAGATACATTGTTGGGTGTCGAAACAGCATTAAGCGAGAGGCACTCAAGCAGGGAGTTCGAGTGGCTCTAGACATGACTACGTTGACGATAATGCGAATTCTGCCACGAGAGGTTGATCCTTTGGTTTACAACATGACTACGTTCCAGCCAGGTGAGCTGACTTTTGGCGGTATCGGTGGTCTTAATCAACAGATTCGAGAGCTGCGAGAGATCATTGAGCTACCTCTCAAGAACCCAGAACTGTTCTTGCGTGTCGGTATCAAGCCACCAAAGGGTGTGTTGTTGTACGGACCACCGGGAACTGGTAAGACCTTGTTGGCCAAGGCAGTGGCCGCGACCATTGGTGCCAACTTCATCTTTTCCCCAGCATCAGCCATTGTGGACAAGTACATTGGAGAGTCTGCGCGATTGATTCGAGAGATGTTTGGATACGCCAAGGAGCACGAGCCCTGTATTATTTTCATGGATGAGGTCGATGCTATTGGTGGACGACGTTTCAGCGAGGGTACGTCTGCCGACCGAGAGATTCAGCGAACGCTTATGGAGCTGTTGAGTCAGATGGATGGTTTCGATTATCTTGGAAAGACTAAGGTTATCATGGCTACTAACCGACCCGATACTCTGGACCCTGCTTTGCTGCGAGCTGGTCGACTAGACAGAAAAATTGAGATTCCTCTGCCGAACGAGGTGGGCCGTCTAGAGATTTTCAAGATTCACGCGTCCAAGGTTTCCAAGCAGGGCGAGTTCGACTACGAAGCTGTCGTCAAGATGTCTGATGGCTTTAACGGTGCCGATATTCGAAACGTCGTTACAGAGGCCGGATTCTTTGCCATTAGAGATGACCGTGACTACATTATCCAGAACGACATGATGAAGGCGGTGAGAAAGGTCGCGGAGGCAAAGAAGTTGGAGGGTAAGCTGGAGTACGAGAAGCTCTAATCACCTTGCCCACTAGCTGTATGTCTAGAGTAGTTCATTTATTCTTTCTCCGAGATCCAGAATCAGTGTATACCGCCACTTTGTACAATCTGCCAAATCTAAATCAATGAAGATACTCATCAACCGGAAGCTACATGTCATCAGTCGTACCACGGTGGAGGCAGGCCAATACCAGGTCCCTGCTCAAGCATCAACAAAATCAACCCGTAGTCTCTATGACGTTCTCGTCGTTCAACGCCAACGACAAGTGATTTGGTCGATGGTGCACTTCTGCAGATTCTTGAATTTCCGCGAGATATAGACCGCATTATTGCCCGAACAGGGTTTCTGAACCATGGGACTCCCTAGCGCCGGAAAGAGATCCGCCTGGTAGCTAAGCTGGTTGTATATGCCCTACTCAGTATCACGTGGTATCTGCAGCTAACTATTTCAAAGCTTCAGTGATATGCCGTAGTTTAGATTCGCAGCTGGCCAGGTTCTCCGTTCGGCAGACTTCCGAAAGGGACCCACTCGTGACAGCTGACTAGGATAGCCCAGTAGCAGGCTATTGGCGGGCAGTGCTGATATCGTCATTTCACTCACTTGTCAGCGCCCCTGCGCGTAGCTCGGATAAATTCATCTCATACAGGTGTATGAAAAGCTTGTCTTTACATGGTTCGGCTCGGGTCGGGTACATCGGCGTGATCGTCGGGTTCGTGTTCGGAATTCCGACGCAACCGAGAAAAACGCGGGTAACGAACGTTGGGCCGCGCGATACCCGACAAATCTACCCGCGCAGGGATGGGGATACGAAGGAGGGGAAATATTTCGAGATAATACGATCGATGGTTGGCAGATAATATAATTAAGGTTTAACAGCCTCAATGGTTTTTATAATACGACACCAGGGTCCAACTTCAACCGCAATGTGGTATGGTCCAGCTTGAAAAATGGGTCGGATTCCTGCAGCGCTATCCGAGAGTGCACCGGAAATTATCCGATAAGAATTCGGATCATGCGACCGGGAAGCAGTTATAAGAAGCGGAGAGTCCGGCCCATTTAGTATCACCAAAATGGCTGACAAGACGTCGCTGGCCGCGTCACAGGACGAGTCGTTCTCTGATGGTGTTGCACAGCAGATAGATCTAGAGAAGCAAGTCACACCCGAAGAAGTGAAAGAACTGCCAAATAAAGAACAGGACCCCTTCCTCGTTCACTGGAAAGAAAACGACCCAGAGAACCCACAAAACTGGGATATCAGAAAGAGATGGTTCCTCACTGCTGCAGTGTCCATGGTGACATTCATTTCCCCCGCAACTTCATCTATCGTCGCTCCTGCGGCCATGTCTGTCGCTGAGGACTTGCACGTGACCTCGCAAGTGGAAAGCCAGGTTCTCATTACCATCTTTCTGCTGGGCTACGCGGCCGGCCCTCTGCTTGTCTCGCCGCTAAGTGAGATCTATGGACGACGATGGGTGCTGCAGCTGACGAATGCCTTCTTTCTGGTGTTTAATCTAGCGTGCGGTTTTGCTCAGACCAAGACGCAGCTCATTATCTTTAGATTTCTGGCGGGCATTGGCGGCTCCGCCCCGCAGTCCGCCGGCGGTGCTGTCCTGGCCGACATGTTCAACGCCAACGAACGAGGCAAGGCTATTGCTGTCTACTCTCTGATGCCTCTGTTGGGGCCGTCGCTTGGTCCCATTGCCGGTGGATTCATTGCCGAGAAAACCACCTGGAGGTGGGCCTTCTACGCGACAACCATCCTGGACGGGCTCATCCTCATCATGATCTTCTTTGTCCTCAAAGAGACCTACGCGCCAGTGTTACTCAAGAGAAGGGCTGAGAAGCTGCGACAGGAAACTGGCGACAACCGCTACCACACCAAGTTTGACCGATCCGAGTCCGTGGTCCACATTATGAGGGAGAACTGCAAGCGGCCATTCATTTTGCTGGGAACACAGCCAATCGTCATGTTCCTGGGCGTCTACATGGCATACCTGTACGGACTCATGTACATTCTGCTGACCACGTTCCCTGTGCTCTGGGTCGAGAAGTACCACGAGTCTACTGGTATCAGCGGCCTCAACTATATCGCGACAACTATCGGATACACGCTGGGTGCCCAGACGGCCTCGCGGTCCATCGACAAGATTTACAAGAGACTCACAGCAAAGAACAATGGTGTCCCCAAGCCAGAATTCCGAGTGCCAACCATGTTTGTCTCGTCGTTCCTACTGCCCATCGGCCTGCTGTGGTACGGATGGTCGGCTAAGGCCGGAATCCATTGGATTATGCCCGATATTGGCATGGCCATTACCAGCACGGGAATGATCATGTCCTTCCTGTGCATCCAGACATATGTTGTCGACTGCTACCAGCTATACGCAGCTTCTGCACTGGCGGCCATCGTGGTCTTCAGATCCATCTGTGGGTTTGCCTTCCCGTTGTTTGCACCATACATGTACAGCGCTCTAGACTACGGCTGGGGCAACACGGTTCTCGCGGGCGCTGCTGTCCTCGTCGGCTGTCCGGCACCCTTCATTCTCTGGTTCTATGGCGAAAAGATGCGAGCAAAGTCCACCTTCGCTACAGAAACCGTCCAGAGCGCTTAGACTGCATAGCATACTGCATATACCCTGTAATATAGAAAACCTTAATTCTACATTTGTTAGCTAGACTGGGGTCGCGCGTAGATTGGGATCATGCACAGATAACGTTTCTCCATTTGCCATAAAACGCGCCAGCACAATCGCGTGATAATCTGCAGCTCCAGTATGCAACACAGTGACTCACTGGAGCCGTATGGTGCCAGGGTCCAGTTACCACGTACGCGCTCCACTAAAAAACACGGGTCTCGCCACCCCGTACTCCACCCCGTATTGACCGCCTACACAGAGTTAGTGGCCGTTGGCTACAGGCATGGTAGCGCAAACTGGCTCAGTTGCTGATATGATGTAAACTCACCGCTTATGAGAGAAAAAGTACCGAATAGCCCTTGGCATCCGGGACACACCCCTCCGGTTAACTTACCGACATTAACTCCTGACGTTCACACGGCGCTGTCAGCGTGCCTATATAATGTTTGCACCATCGTATGCTCTCTGAATTGCAATGGAGGAAGAGGTTCAAGTCTATCCTAGGACCTTTCTGACATTTTTCACGGGGCGACAGATCCCGCCCGAGCGAACTGAGCAGCCTGAAAATGCTGAGGCAGCGGCTAGTCTATGGGGACAGCTGACCTGGGGATGGTTGAGTCCGTTGATGAAGGTGAGTTTTTTTCAGTACACGGTGGGTAACTAACAAGACTGGCTACCTTCGAACCCTTCAGGAAAACGATCTCTACAAAGTGGCCGAAAATAACCGGGCCAGCGTCAATGTATCCCAATTCGAAGCTAATCTTCGAAGTCAAATTGCCCGCCGGACCGCCAAGTACGAAGGAAAATACGTCGACGCTTTGGAACAGCACAAAGTCATCAACAAAAGCTTCTGGCCTATTGTCTGGGCGCTTCACGAGACTTTCCGTTTTGAGTTTTGGCTTTCCATTTTCCTCAACCTTGTCAATGGTATTGGCGGTATCGGCTTGTCTCTTGTGATCAAGGGAATCGTCACCTTTGCCGCCGAGTCTTATGATATGCCCAAGGAATTGAGACCCCATGTGGGCGTTGGTATCGGTTATGCGCTCGGGATTTCGGCTCTAGTTATTCTCACCACTTGGGCCTTGAACCAATCAATGTACATGGCCGCCATGACCGGTGCAAAGATGCGAAGCACTATGGCTACCGCCATCCAGAACAAGTACTCCCGAGTGGGTACTCTGGCCCGAGGAGTTTACACTCCGGGCAAGGTGATCAACCTGGTGTCAATTGACGCCCACAAGATTGACATGTCTGTTCGGTTCATTGGGTTTGTCATGGCTTTCCCAGTTGTGATGATTTTCGGTGTCACGGTGTTGGTTTGGAATCTTGGCGTGTCTGCGCTGGCTGGTCTGGCCATTTTGCTTCTAAGTATGGGAGCAACTATTGGGCTAGCCATTGTCAACATCAAGCTGCGACGAAAGGTCATCGCAAACACTGACAAGAGGGTCTCTCAAGTGAAGGAAGCCCTGGAGTCCATCAAGCTTATCAAGTTCTACAGCTGGGAGCAGCCTTACTTTGACCGGATTTTCGAAGCCAGAAAGAAGGAGCGGGAAGCAATCAACCTATCGGCCTTCAGCAGTGGTGCTTCTCAAGCTCTGGCGCAGTCGATCAGTTTTATTGCTGGTCTGATTTCGTTTCTGATCTACGTCTACACTGGCCACGATGCTCAGGCCGCGAAAATGTTCTCGTCTCTGACCGTTTTCAGCGTCCTGACGCCGTACACAGGTCTTCTCCCCACTGTTATTTCCATGCTTGGAGACGCCTTTGTGTCGCTTGGACGGATCAACGAGTTCTTCTCATTGGAGAACTACACAAATTATGTTGAACTTGACGAAGAACTAGACGACGTGGCACTGCGGGTCGAGAACGGAAAGTTTAGCTGGGACAGCAATATCATTGTGGACGAAAAGAAGCCTGCCTCGTCCGCCTCGTCTACAACCGAAAAAGACGGCTCCTACAGCAAGAACTTCAAGCTGTTTGAGAACCTGAACCTTGAGATCAAGAAGGGCGAACTTGTTGTCGTGGCTGGTTCTATTGGCTCCGGAAAGTCCAGTTTGTTGAACGCTATCGCCGGTAACATGAACCATCTAGGTGGATCTGTTTCCTTTGCTAGCCAGGTTACTTTGTGTATGGACAACTGGAGCATGAACTCCTCGCTTCGAGACAACATTCTCTTTGGACGTGAGTTCAACCAGGCTTGGTACGACCAGGTCATTGAGGCTTGCTCGCTAAAGAAGGATATCGAGGAATTTCCAAACGGAGACAGCGTGATTGTTGGCGAGAAAGGACTTACTCTAAGTGGTGGCCAGAAAGCCAGGGTTGCCCTCGCAAGAGCTGTCTACTCCAATTCTGACATTTACATCTTTGAGGATATTCTGAGCGCTGTTGATGCCAACGTTGCTAAGCACTTGATTACTGAGTGTCTGTGTGGACTGCTCAAGAACAAGACAGTCCTCATCGCCACCCACCAGCTCGCCCTTGCATACAAAGCCGACCGAACTATTTTCATCTCCAGTTCCAACGAAAGCGGAGTGCCGGATGTCGCCATTGGCTCTATCGAGGAACTCAGCAACGTCTACAGCGAATTTTCGAACTTGTTGGGTGCCACTCATGGCGTCGAAGAGCTTGGCCAGAACTTTGGAGAAGGCGAAGAGGTTACTGTCAATAAGCCAGAACTGAAGAAAGAAGAGCCTACTGAGCCTGCAGATGAACTCATTGAGGAGGAAGAGCGTGCCACTGACTCTGTCAAACTACAGGCTTACTACAGATACTTTGTTGCCATCGGCAAACTCAGCCTATTCAACATTGCGTCGCTTGTCCTCTTTTCATTCATTCTCTTTGCCTTCCTCAACGGTTTCATTTCAATCTGGCTAGGCTGGTGGGCTTCCAACAGGTTCTCCGAGAACCGTGGCTGGTACATTGGAATCTACGCTGTCCTGATTGCGCTTTTGTTTGTGTCGCGAATTCTGGCCTTTTACTTCACTCGGTTCCTCGTCACCGGCGCCAACAGTAGCATTCATGATAGGGCAGTTAGCCGAATGTTCCACGCACCAATGTCTTTCTTTGACTCCAACCCAGTGGGCCGGATCCTTAACCGATTCACAGGAGATGTCGATAAGCTGGATAACGATCTTACTCAATTCCTCATCATGACATTGATTGGTGTTATCGCCTTTTTGGTGCTGTTTATTATGGTTTGCGTCTACATACCTTATGCTGTGCTTGTTCTGATCCCACTGGTTGCGGCATTCTGCATTGCCACTGGCTTCTATCGAAAGTCCGCCAGAGAGGTGCAGCGTCTAGACAGTTTGATGCGATCGGTCATGCTTTCCAACCTGAACGAACATATGAACGGTATGGATGTCATCACCTCTTATGGCGGTGACCGAGTGCAGTATTTTGCCACCATGTTCATGGACTCTGTGGACAAGATGAATTCTGCCTATTTCTTGACCGAGGCTAACAGAGCCTGGCTAGGTTTCAGACTGGACATCGCCGGTAGCGGTTTGGTTCTTCTTACAATGTTGCTGATTGGCACTCGAGCCATCTCTCTCAATGACGGAGCGGTCGGTGTGGTTGTCAGCTTGGGTACGACCATTGTCAGCTTGTTGACTGTCACTCTACAAGGCTTTGCTTCTATGGAAAACACAATGAACTCGGCTGAGCGACTCTTGTACTACCGGGACAATCTTCCTCAAGAGGCACCATTCAAGTTTGATGCCAACAAGTCTTCGGCACCCGCCTCGTGGCCACAGACCGGCGCCATCGAGTTCAACAATGCTTCTCTACGATACCGACCCGGTCTTCCATTGGTTATGAAAAACGTCGACATTTCCATCCCTGGCGGATCCAAGGTGGGTATCTGTGGCCGGACTGGTGCCGGTAAATCAACCATTTTGCAGGCTCTCTTCAGAATTGTCGAGCTTGCGGAGGGCTCTGTTTACATTGACGGCGTTGACATTTCTAAACTTGGCCTTCACGATTTGCGATCCAACATGTGCATTATTCCACAGGACCCGACCCTGTTTTCTGGTACTATCCGAACCAATCTTGACCCCACTAGCCAGTACAGCGACCACCAGCTCTGGGAGGCACTC
The DNA here is from genome assembly GCA_003705745.3 of Blastobotrys muscicola. NCBI lineage: Eukaryota > Fungi > Ascomycota > Dipodascomycetes > Dipodascales > Trichomonascaceae > Blastobotrys > Blastobotrys muscicola. The sequence goes on from PPJL03000016.1 coordinate 22,740, forward strand.
AAGCGAAGCGGTATTCTCTCTGAGAAGGACTTTGTCAACATTTGCCAGTCCTCTTCTTCGCTGACTCCAGAGTCCTTCAAGTTCCACCTTGACAACAAGGTCGAGAATAAGGGTGTCAACTTCAGTCAGGGTGAGAAGCAGCTCATTGCATTAGCCCGAGCTGTTGTTCGAAACTGCAAGATTCTGGTGCTGGATGAGGCCACATCCAACGTTGACTATGTGACAGATTCCAAGATCCAGGAGACGATCGCTCGAGAGTTCCACGACAGCACCATTCTCTGCATCGCTCATCGTCTCAAGACCATCATCAATTACGACAAGATTGTTGTCCTCGACAAGGGCTCCGTCATTGAGTATGGCTCGCCGTCTCAGCTCTACTACGAGAGCAACGTGGGTGCCTTCCGGGAAATGTGCATCAACGCCGGCATCAGCACCAACGATCTGTGATATAGCTATGATGTAATGACAGCTTCAAATTGACGATAATTGTAATCAACTTCTTTCTTGTGTTCTAGCGCCAGATGTGCTTTGAGCTGTGCAAACTTTCTGTCAAAACTAACGCCGCATCTCCAGCACTTTAGGTTAGCGGTCCTCAGGTCGTGACATAGTTTCGGAATGTCAATCTGACTCGATAGAGTAATGGAGTCCAGCGGAACAAAGAAAGCCGAGTTGAAGGAATTATAGTGCGTGGCGTGTTTGAGTTTCTCCGAAATCATGTCCTTAGAGACAAAGTGGACGTGCAAATGGGCTAGCGAGGGCTCAGCGTGCACACCAACCTTGAAGCCATTGTTGAGACCATAATTACCGTCAGTCTCAATCTTTATCCGCTCAGGGTACGGATTTGAAGTCAGCGCGGCCAGCTCTTCTCGGGCTTTGGAAGCGAGCTCTGTTATCAGTTTCTTGAGGTCGCTGTGTAGTTTCGGATCCTTGAGAGCCTCAAGTGGGTGCTTCCTGCTAACTACAGGGTCACGTGGCATAATCAGCCAGTGCACCAAAGACTTTCTAAACTTGTCCTGAACAACAACAAACTTTCTATTGTGATAAACCACCGCGGAATCAGACGGGTTGGAAAGGTACGACCCTAGAACCTGGCGGTACTCTCCTGTGTGGCTGTAAAATGAGGCGGGTATCTCCTGCGCTTGATACTCGGGCAGATCCGTGTAGTCTGTCTCACTCTCAGTGGAAGCATCGCTTTCCCGAAGTGCATCGTCTTGCGTGTCGTCCATATTAACGTAGAGCGGGAGACCCTTGATGAGGTGTTGCGGCTCAACTCAAACGCTTGACATCCCAACGTGGCCAAATGTCCCAACTGACCCTAACCCAGCCCCAGAGTACGTGTCCTCAGGTGCCTGGCTGCGTGGACTTTTCAACACGTACAACACACGCACCAACACAAACGCAATGAGTGGTGAGTAAGCGATCCGGCCAACAACTGAATTATTAGTATACGAATAACTAACAAAGTGCGATTCCTTGATTTGGTAAAACCGTTTACGCCGTTCCTGCCAGAGGTGGCAGCGCCGGAACGAAAGGTTCCCTTCAACCAAAAGCTCATGTGGACCGCCGTGGTTCTCATGATCTTTTTGGTTATGAGTGAGATCCCGCTTTACGGCATTGTCAGCTCAGACTCCAGTGATCCTCTCCTGTGGCTACGAATGATGCTGGCCAGTAATCGTGGTACACTAATGGAACTGGGTATTACTCCAATTGTTTCCTCTGGCATGGTCTTCCAACTGCTGGGAGGCACCCACCTGATCGAGGTTAACATGGAGGTCAAGTCTGATCGGGAGTTGTACCAGACCGCTCAGAAGCTGCTCGCTATCATTCTGTCGCTGGGTCAGGCCACCGTGTATGTTTTGACTGGCATGTACGGTCCCCCATCCAGCCTGGGCACTGGTGTTTGTCTTCTTCTGATCCTGCAGCTGGTGTTTGCAGGCCTTATTGTTATTCTTCTCGACGAGCTGCTGCAGAAGGGCTACGGTCTTGGATCCGGTATCTCTCTCTTCATCGCCACCAACAACTGCGAGCAGATCTTCTGGAAGGCTTTCGCCCCCACCACCGTCAACAGCGGCCGGGGCTACGAGTTTGAGGGCGCCGTCGTTGGCATGGTCCACCTGCTGGCTACCCGACGAGACAAGAAGCGAGCTCTGTTTGACGCTTTCTACCGACAGAACCTGCCAAACATGTTCCAGCTTCTTACCACTATCGCCATCTTCTTCGTCATTGTCTACCTGCAGGGCTTCCGAATTGAGATCCCAGTCAAGAGCACTCGAACCCGAGGACCTTACGGCTCCTACCCAATCCGACTGTTTTACACTTCCAACTTGCCAATTATGCTGCAGGGCGCTCTGACCTCCAACGTCTTCATCATCTCGCAGATGATCTACACTCGATTCCCAGAGTCTATTGTCTCCAAGATTCTCGGTATCTGGGAGCCACGAGAGGGCAGCGCCCAGCTGTTTGCCGTCTCCGGTATCGCTTACTACATGCAGCCACCATTCAACTGGGCTGAGGCTCTGTTGGACCCAGTCAAGACTGTCATCTACGTCACCTTCGTTCTGACTGCGTGCGCTCTGTTCTCCAAGACCTGGATTGAGATCTCTGGAACTTCTCCAAAGGACGTTGCCAAGCAGTTCAAAGACCAGGGCCTGGTCATTGCCGGCCGACGAGAGACCTCCGTCTACAAGGAGCTCAAGAGAATCATCCCAACTGCCGCCGCCTTTGGTGGTGCCACCATCGGTGCCCTCTCTGTCTCCTCTGACTTGCTCGGAACCCTGGGCAGCGGAACCGGTATCCTGCTGGCTGTCACTACCATCTACGGCTACTTTGAGGCTGCCGCCAAGGAAGGTGGATTGAACTTCTAAGAAACACAAACCGCATCAACCGGTACATCATCAGTACGTCTTCCGCGTACCACTGCTATTAACACCCTCGCGGGCCATCTACATGAAAAAAATTTGTTAAAAATTGTTATATACTGCTTCCTAGAGCATCAGTCGCAATATAGCTAATTTCAAGCTACTGAACCCCCCATCAACTTGAGACTGTAGTACGGCCCTAGTACTCTGTTATGTTGGGAATCTGAATGAGATCCCAAGGAAGACGCGCCGCAACGTTTAGCCGGTACTATGAGGTAGCGGTGTTACGGGGTCAGTGTCTAATGAGTAGATGATGTATTCATAATAGAGAGGCTAAACATATAGAGCGTGGCAGGTTACCCGGGAGTATCAGGGTGGCCTGCTCAGGGTAGGGAACCTATCCCGACAGTTACTGAGCACGTGACGTACTTCGAAACATATGACGCAATCGCGCGCTATGATTCCGGTACAGCAAGTGGCAGGCGTACCCGCGCCCATGTATCCTGTACACTGTATGTTTATCCTCCTAAGCTCCTGGTATCCTCCTAGGTATCATTAAGGTGCAAAATTAGGCCCGTTGCTCGGGTAACTGACCATCATGCGGCTGATTGTTTCCGAGAAGCGTATGCGGGCCCGTCCACATTTTGCGGCCAAAACGGCAGGTATTGGCAATGAGCTATTCCGGAATTATATTTAAACATAAGCGATGTTCTGTAGAGACGCTCGTATCAGCGGCTGTGTGATAATTTCCTCGGATATTAATAGCGCGCGAGAGAGTCGGAGGTGCAATAACGAGAAAAGCAAAAAATAGCCACAAGCCACGAAAAAGCAAACGCAACCTTAAAAGCACGCCCTATAAAATCACCCTTGTATATATAGACACATACTTCCGGATAACGCCAGCTTTGCATTTTTTGGCCTTTTCTTTGCATCATATAGATATGAAGGGACACATGAGCTTGGCTCTACTAGGGCTGCTAGGTTTGGCATATGCTGGTGAGTATTACCGCAGCGAGAAAGGAGGTTCCTAATGGGGACTCACAGAATGACGACATGACCAGAGTGGCCAAGGAGAATCAGTGATGGACGACTAGACACGATAGATTAAGGGAAGGAATAAGAGAGGGTTGTTAGCGCCGTCAATAGGCGATCGCAAAGTTTGATGCCACGACACTAAGAGCAATGAATCGGTGCGAGAGAAGGAAAGAAGAGGGCTCTACTCTTGAATAAGACTAACAAGACGTTGACCGGACATCTGTGGAACCGCCGTCCCCACCGACGTCTGTCCCGGCGAGTCCCACGATGGTGTGGGTCACACCAGCAGGAGGTACGCCTGTTCAAGAACCATATACACAAGTCTTTTCACAACTATACAGCTCCCTAGCGACCCCTCCTGCAGGCTCGATTGGCCTGGGAACGATATCGGGGACCATTGGCACCGTCAAGCCTCAGCAATACGTCACCGTTACGAACCAGTAAATACCCACACATCACGCATCACATCACAAGGTGCATCAAAAATCAATGCATCTGACTGGGACAAGCCTTAAAATAGTAATAGAGAGTTAGCTCGCTGAATGTTCTACTGCCCGTAGTGTCGTAGTACACGGTGATGTGCACGGATGCGGCCACCCGGCGTCAGTCTCAACAGGATCGGCCGGTATAGCAAGTTTGGGTCGGATCGTCGATGCCGGTAAATTATGCCAAAACAGTGCTTAACCGTTTGGGGTTGCTAGTGCGTAGACTTCTCTAGCCTCCGCAATCTGAGCGAAGTCCAAGAATCCGGTAAGCATCGCCATGTAGTCACTCAGAGGTTTGAGAAAACCGTTGCGGTGAAGAGCAAGCACCAAGGTAGAGATCGCTTTGACAGCTAGCACCGACGATCGACCTTGCTTGTACTCTTCTAGGTTGAAGCCGACAAAACTCCACACCAAACCCCGAACTGCTGCTGGTACCTTCAACATGCGAGTCGCGGCTCTGTAGATGAAGTCCACAGTCGCATTTGTCGCCTTCAGGTTGCTGACCACCAACAGCGACCAAGACTGATAGTCGGCGTCCATCAACAAAGCGGTCAACAGGGTCTCGCTCATCGCGTTGAACGGCTGGCAGATCTCTGCCAGCGTTCTGGGGTCAAGCTCGTTTCTCGGTAGTGGTAATAAGTCCTTGACTTCGGTGGAGTTGGTTTCGTGCAGTTCACGCAATACGTTGGTGACATTTTGGCGTTGTTTGATGCGATTGATGACGTCCTCAATCTCGTCTTGGTCGAACCACTGGCGCGACAGGCCCCGTCTGACTGTCTCTATCAGTAGATTGTCGCCTGTTTGATGAGGTGGTTCAATAGCACCCTCCATGAGAATAGGTCTCGCGACGCTGTAGTCCTGCAGATAACACTCGATATGAACGATAAGAAACGGATCACCGGCACGACTATCGCTCAACTGGTGTATGAGATACTCAGCCATCTCTCCGTGGTCACCACGTTTGTGACCACGAATAAAGAGTCTGTACATGTCCATGGCGAGATCAAACTTGGTTTTTTGCTTCAAAATCCGGTCTTTCTTGCTGAAATCAAGGAATATCTTGCACACCTGAGGCATTGCTAGGTTCGACCTGATAGCGTCATTAAAAAAGTCCGTCAACCAGACCTTAAGATCCGGATTCACACTCATTGCGTCTCATTGATTGTCTGCGTTATCCAAAAGGTGTCATTAACGGTAGCGCTGGGTCAGAGTTTCGGCTCAAGTGTATCACAGTCAGGTGTTGACTGTGTCCTAGCGTTGAGATGTGTAATAATTAGACTTTGGCGTCACATCGGTGTCGCCATATGCGTAATAAAGTTTGGTAGGTGACCACCTACTGGAAACGCTAGCACCATCACTGAATTTATGGATTCCAGCCCATGCACGGGTACCACCTGATACTTGCTTATAAACATGTATAAAGCATGCTAACCTGGATTAACTTTAGTTGTTAACATTTACGGTAACAGTTTGGGCAAACCGGCTTGCGTGCACGTGCAGCTCTACAAGCAAGGAACTTTCCTGTGGACTCTTGTCGTTTCTGGCGCTACAAATCAGAGTGGAGTTTCTGCCAAAGGAGCAGTATTCGAATGGACATCTACAACATTTCATAACCGTAAAGTGATTTCATTAATCGCTAATGAAGTGCCGTACCTCATCGCCATGTTTTTTTCCTCGTATATTACAACAAAGTGCTTATAAATATGTTTAAGAGGATGGGGCTGGGTTAGACTTTCGCTTTCCGTTGGTCAGGGTGACGTTGACGAATCGTCCTAAGTTAGCATTGTTCATGGCAGGGGGTACTGAGAATCAGAACCCCGCTGTTCTGGCAGGAATGGCGACAACAGATCGGATTGTTGATGTCAAAGTAACAAGGTAAGTCTCAATATAGGTCGCGGTTCAGTCGTCTTGTTGCGTTTACTTTGCCACCTCTTCTCGCTCAATTTCTTGTCACTCAATAGTCGATTTCAACTTCACCATTCTGTTGCGAATCCTGTTGCGTCCCAAAGGATCTAGGATCTAGTACTCACGGGTGTACAAAAGTCTCTTCTTAGCTCGGCCCTTTGGAGTCTTCTTCTTCTCAGTCTTCTCGACCTTTGGAGTTCGGGACTTGACCTTACCGGCCGAAGCGAGCGATCCGTGAACTTTTCCCTAATGTTAGCGCTATTCTGTCGTTTCAGCACTTTGCAGCACTCTATTCAAGCATTAATACGCACCATATTGATGTGTTGTTGGTGATGGTGAGCAGAGCGTTGATAGTTCGCAGTGTGTGGGAGCTGGGAGCGTGACTGTTGGTAGGGTTGTGCCCTAGAATCTCACCCACTCACAAAATTTGTGCTTCAATTTATGGGTTAGGGCGTCACGTGGAGTACCCTAGCCCTGTTCTCTATTAGGTCACGTGGGTTCTTATCCGATCTTGACCCCGATTCCGAGAATTGAACGGCTCTGTTCGGTGAGAGCGCACATCATCTAGGTCTTTAGTATTGAGCGCTCCAGACTGTACTTCCATACTCTCAATTGTGAGAAGCAATTGGCTTCTGCTCATGACAACCATGAGCTAGCGGCGCTCAGTTCAAATGACTCGTTGTGTGTCTCTAGTTTTCGTTTACTCTGCTAGAAGCTAACTGGCTCCGCCGGCCGGTTTTTAGGCCAGGAGTCATTAGGCTTAGCACTGAAAACCTAGTTAGGTAATTACCCCTGAGCGTCCAATAAATAAGTTGTTAGTCTATGTACACTAATGATTATGCATATGCTCTGTAAAACCTCCGCCTGAGTCTAGTAAGGCTAATTCTTCATTGTTCCCACCTCTATCAATGTCACAAAAGTAAACACCACGAGCTTGTTAGAATCTCCGAAATATTTGTACTCACCACAAACGTCAGGAAGAACGACGTGAAAATGACTCCTCTGCTGGCAGGAAACTTGCCCTTCTGGAGGTAGTACTGCGTCGAAAAGTACCGTTGTAGGCCAAAAATACAGAGGATAATAGAAACGGCAATGAAGGCGATTCCCAAACTAGTGCTCAACCGCCGTAGATTGATGATTGTATTGGCGCTGATAGTGGCATTTTTGGTCGACAGATTGAGCCGAAAGAACTGTGCGACCGCCACTCCAATACTAGCAAACGATAGCGATGTTCGGATCCACGCTAGAAACGTTCGTTCGTTGGCAAGCTGTATTAGTATCTGATAATCAGGAAATACTCACGTGATCTCTGGCGACCGCACCGTTGTTCACAAGCCGGACACTGCGTATGTGTTTTTTCCAAGCCATGTCAAATAGCTAATGTGGGAATTAGTACTGCGATAACAATCCGCATCGGGGTAAGGGTACTTGCTCATGCGCGTGACAAATCACGTTAAACTGTCACGTGATGAAATCAAGGTTAGGTTTTCAAAAGCTAAATTTCTTTAATGTAAAGAGAGATGTCGGACGACGAGATCAACGTTGACCTGTTCGCGGAACCTGAAGGCTACTTGAAGCCAGAGCCAGAGTCTACACAAGAAAGCTATGATCGACTAAAAGATCACGTGAAGCCAGGTGAGCCTGCTACATTGACTGTTCGCCTAGTAGGAACATCACCACTATGGGGGCACCTGTTATGGAACGCTGGAAAGGTGACTACAGACTTTATTGATGAAAACCGAAAATACGTTACTGGAAAGAGTGTTTTGGAATTGGGTGCTGCTGCTGGTCTGCCATCGCTCAATGCTGCATTGACTGCGAAGAACACCGTCATCACCGACTACCCTGATCCTGATCTTGTTGACAACATTCGATACAATGTGAAACTACTGAAAGACTCGTTCAAGGTTCCAGGAACTGTTCATGTGGAAGGATACATTTGGGGCAACGATCCTTCTCTACTGTTGGAATTGAACGGCGGTGAGAAGTTCGATTTGCTGATCTTGTCTGATCTGGTCTTTAATCACAATCAGCACGATGCCCTTTTGAAGACCTGCCAGGATACCATGGCCAAGGACGCTACCATGCTGGTAATTTTCACTCATCATAGGCCATGGTTAGCCAAAGAGGATATGGACTTTTTCCGGCTGGCTGAGGAGTACGGCTTCAAGAGCGAGAGGATTATTGAGAAGAAGATGCGTCCAATGTTTGAGGCGGACGCGGGCGATCCATTGGTGAGAAGTATGGTGCATGGATTCTTGGTTACTCACAAGTAACCATCACGAGGCGGCCAACGTCTACCCCTCTTAGACCTGCTTAGAAGCCAGGAGCGATAGATCTAGGCGAGTAAAATATTTATTTTTCATTCGCGCGGCGTAGTATCGTGACAGTCGCCTATCACGCAGGAGGCTTTAGGCGTGTTATGGTATGGGCATGAACGCCCGCACAAGGGTGAGATGTGCACGGTTGCGTGTCTCGCCAGAAACAGCAAAATTAGAGCTGTTTTGAGCGAGGGTAAGACATGGCGTCATGATCGCCCTTATCGTGAGACGGTCTTAGATGGTCGAGGGCCGAGAAGTTCGAGCCGTGAGTTTTCTGAATACGGTTGGCAGAGGGGGAGAGGAAGGTGGGACACGTCCCGGAGTGAGTCTATATTTTATTCCATAACATCATAGCTCTAGCCAGCTAGAGCTTCCCTAATATACACAAAGAAACGAAAAACATGCTGCAAGATCAAACGCTTAATGTCGCTTGTGCAGGTGGCCCCGCTTCTGGTTGGCAGAGTCGGCAAAGCAGCCGACCATGACACCGTTGGCGAAGGTCTGAGCACTGCAAGTAGTGCCAGCAGCACACTCAAAGACGACCCACTTGTTGTAGTTGCAAACAGCGTAAGAACCGTCGATGCACTTGGTCTGGCCCTCAGTGCAGTTGCCGCTGCCGGTTGGGACAGCAACGCTAGAGGACTGAGCCTTGTAGACACCGTTCAGGCAGCTAGCCAGTCCGGATCCGCCGTCGCCAGTGCACTGTGGTGGGACCGATGGAGTAGCGGTACCGGTAGTGATGGTGATAGTGGAAGCGGAGGTGACGGTCTCCTGGGCAACAGAAGTGACGAACGAAGTGGTAGTAGCACCGCCAGTTGGAGCTGGGGCAGCAGCGCCAGAGGTGACTGGAGCAGAGGCGGCTGGAGCAGCTGGAGCTGGAGCGGAAGAGGCGGCTGGAGCGGAAGATGGCTGAATGTTGGCGTTAGCCTGGGCGTTGTTCACAGCTGGGGCAGAAGATGGAGCGGAGGAGCTAGAGCCAGAGCCGGAGGAGCCAGAGCTAGATCCAGAAGAACCACCAGAGACGCCATCGACAATGTTCTGCATAGCCTGAGCGAAAGAACCACCGTTGACCTGGTTGGTGAAGGACTGAGAAGCGTCCCACATCATGACACCACCGAAGGAGGAGTCGCCAGAGATCTGGTTGACAGCGGACTGAACCTGATCTGGAGTGATGTAGCCAGAGCCGGCAGCAGAGGAGGAACCAGGCAAGCCGAGGTACAGCTTAATGTTCTTGTTTGGAGAAGTGTTTTGGGCAAAGTCGTTCCAGGTGTCCCAGTTGAAGGAACCGGTGACGGAACAAGGGTTGTTGTAGAATTGGATGAAGGCAAAGTCAATCTCAGAGTTGGCAAGAGCGTCACCGACGTTGGCGTCTGGGTAGACACACTGAGGAGCGGTGGAGATGTAGTACTGCTTGTCAGCGCCCTGGAACTCCTTTCGCAGCTGGTTGACCAGAGCGACGTAACCGGTTGGGGAGTTGTTCTCGATATCCAGATCGAAACCATCAACCTCAGCGTCATCGAATGGTCGCTGGACGGAAGAGTCGGAGCCACCGCCAAACATGTTCCAGAGCTCAGTAGCAAAGGAGGTGGCCATGTCGTCGTCTGAGAAACCGTAGCTGCCAGCAGCTCCGCCCAGAGACAGGAACACCTTCTTGCCTGCAGCCTGGCAGGACTTAATGTCGGAGGCCACGTTGGGGCAGTGCAGCAGCGAGGAACCGTCGAAGGTGGTCTCGCAGGCACCGGCAATGTTGAGCGAGGTTGGCGAGGTACCGAAAGAGTTCAGAAACGAAATGATGTAGACGTCACCGGCGGTCTGCTGGCAGTAGTCGCCCAGCGACTGCTGCGAACCGGCCGAGGCCTGACCCCAGTACATGACAACATTGTCCTTGCCATTGGCGTCGAAGGCAGCCTGGACACCGCCAGCGATGGCCAGAGTAGCGAGCACAGAGGACTTCATTTTTTTTTTCGAGAGAGTGGTATCAAAAACGGGTGTATAAAATAACTGAAATGAAAGGCGTGATCAAGCGTAAAGATTGAACGTTGATCGTCGTAAGTCGTAAAGGATCGTGGATCGAAGGTTGGTAGACCAGCTATGCAGAACCAAATGGCGGGGCCGGCCCTTTTATATTCTCTGACGAAGGGGAATATTAAATCCAGGATGCATATGAGACTCATGCCGATCTTTTTGCTTTTTTCTCGCATGTGTGCCATGCAGTGACTCTGCACTGGTAGGTTAATTTGTTTTTCGTGCGGCGATCTCTCGTCATTGGTGGTTGGTTGGTGGTTGGTGGTTGACAGTTGTTGGTCAGATCTGAGTAAAGTGCCACGCCAATCAGCTCCATACTGAATGGCAGTGTACAGCCGGTTCACCGCCTTGACGGGCCAGTCCCACTAGAGCGGGTTGGGCTGGCAGGCTGTTAGCCGGTCCTGCAGTGCCTGAATTTTGCTTTTTTCCCTGGCAAGCGAGATCCATGCACGAAGCGCGTGGCCTGTGCAGGAAGGCTCACAGAAAACGAGTGAGACGTTTCAGTTTGCGGCGCGCAAACGCGCGTTAAGGGGCTGTTTCAAGGCATGGCCAGTATAGCAACTCGTGGATATGCATAGAACTGCGGTAAGCTTACAGTGGCATATGACAGTTACAGATCGTGTATCATCAGCACAGCTAGTGGGTTTGATTGACTGACGTGACGTGTGGCATCTGAGGTCTGACAGGTGCTTAGCGTTTCGCCTATGTGCGTGCAGTTGATTCCTAGTTAAAGTCTGTTCAAGCGCTACGCTCTACGCGAGTCTGCAGGAAAACACGTGCATGCAGCCGAGGCGCCTTCATCGCTTCTCCTTATCCCTGTCCCTGCTAGCATGGCTGATGAGAGGGGTGAAGGGGCGAGCGAGGGTGGATGGTAGACAAGGCAAAGCGAGTAGTCGAGGCGGAACGGGCGGCAATTGGAAACTTTTTGTCTAGCAGTGTTTAACAAAAGTCTGGCTGTGTCTAGCTCTGATTCTGTCTGGCGTTGTCTGCTGTCTAAGGTAGCTATCTAGCTAGGCGCGTATAGTGTTCTCCATCTAGTTCAGATTGGTCCAAAAACAGACAAGAAAGCCGAAAGACATTCCCAATAGGAAGTATGACGAGTAACGTGTCTTGTCTTGTCTTGGTGGGGGAGTTTGGGGGTCTAGACATACATATAAAGACACAGGCACCGACACAGAACACACAGAAACAGTCTCTCGTCACGGACCGTTGTAGAGTCACTCAGGTCGGTGTTCGGAGTGGCGTTTTCCGACCGTCGGGTCGGTCGGTCGGCTCGCCACTCAGAGCACGGCAGTGTCTTGTCTCGATACTGGAAACGTTACGCTGACTTGTCTATTCCAAACGACCACTTGTGAAGTTACTCGTATGTTGAGCTATGCCGAGTGGTGCAGTGCGCTGTAACGTAGATACCTGACGGCACATCTGCACCAACGTTGGTGCATTAACGCACGCATAATGCACGCAAATTGTCCCAATGGGAAATATTGTGGACGACCAAACAATGGGGCAAGATGCACGCAGATTTAATAAGCTGTCTTCACCGCGCCACCAGCCACTGCCATACCGTTTGTCCTATCGACACTGCCTTTGCCACCTCCGTCGGCACTGACACCACGGCGAACCACGGCATGACTAATCCGCGGCGCAAAAATTTTCTGCCTGCGAATACTACACTGCACAGTATCTGTACGCTGTCTGTGCGCTGTCTAGCGGTGTCTAGCCACGGACTCCTCAAGACAGTATTATATGCACGGGATGTATCATGGTAGATCAATTTCCCAATTGGTAAGCGACCGTTTTATGTCTCACACGTGACTCACCCAGAGATTTATTCACCGCAATACAATCCTAGCGGTTCACTTGAGAATGTGTGCCGACGCTTGTATAAGCACCCCTGCTGGACACATACACGCAATGGCGCTTGCGATTGACAATGCATGCGTGCCCGACGCACGGTAAGGTAAGCGTGCTTCAGGATGGCATATGCGCATGGCAGGGACGGCCCCACTCGCTTATCACGCTGGGCCGTTTATCACGCGCGAGAGGGGAGCAATTTCACCCAAACAAGTCTGTATGGTCCAGCTGCTTGTAGTATTATACGTGACAATGTCATTCATGTTTTTCGCCCAACAACTATGAGATATTTGCTGACGGGAATCTACCCGTTCTAAACTTAGCGGTGGCTGTACGCGGTTGTCTGCTCCACCAGGCTTCCCTGCCTCGTCATTGTGGGTCTATTTTAATTAGCTGGTTAGACATACCCACATTCTAATTATAGAGAACAATACTGTGGGCCTATTTCATGGGCCTGTCAAGGGCTTAAAGTATTGGTGTGGGCAGCGAAGACCCACAATTAGAACAAACCATCTCCGGTTGCTAAGACCGAGATAAGAGTCAGTAAAGGCCGGACTTCGGACAAATCGTTAGGAAGTTAAACATAAATCAACAAGGGACATGAGCAATATCTCTACACAAAGACTCCTCTCACCTTGTGTTCTCACCTCAATTGCTATTCTCGTCGACGTCCAGGATAGACCCTTGGCGCTCCTTGATCTGCCAATTCCTTGATCTTCCAGATCTGCTGTCTGATAGGCATGTGTCTTATGTACCTGGTAGATTATATATTATCTAGTCGTATCCCTCTGATTTGCAGGGAAGTGTATAGGGATGATATCAGCTCCGGTATAATTGGCGCGTAAAAATCCCTCACCACGCGAGTTCTCCCAACTCCCTAATATTACGACGACAACGCACATAACAGCTCATCAAAGCTAACCACGTTGCTCAGCTTGTGTTAAGAGGAAACAGTGAAAAAAAAATATCGACATCAGCAGGATTTGAACCTGCGCGGGCAGAGCCCAAAAGATGCCCGGATCTTTCTGATTCGAGTCTTTCGCCTTAACCACTCGGCCATAATGCCTAATTTTTAACAGTGTGAGCGAGATTTCGGATTCGCCCCCTTGGAAAACAGGGTAACTTCCCGCCTGGCTTATGCAGGTTTTTCCGAAAATTGACCAAGAGATGAACATAGAGCGCCGCCCCGCTCTTAAAAGCACGTGTAACCCGTGCCCATGACCTGGCGTGAATCTGGTCAATGGCCCCTGCAGCCTCCAGGCGGAGGTTTTCCCAATCGGGCTTTCCCTCCACACACCAAGCAGGAAATCCTGGGGAGGCGGTTAGGGTTCGGCTGCTGCTGACCCTGGACTCCCCCAGCTGAATGGATAATACCATAGTCGTGTCTCTGGCCCGGTGCTTATTCATAAGACATAAGACAATTAAGGATTATCATATCATCAATCAATCAAAAATTGGTTTCCTCGGCCACCAAATGATATATATGATTAAATGTTTATCTAATAATGGAATATCGAGATACAAAAACAACCGCCTCAGTTCTGTCTTATTTTTTCAGTTCTGTCTTATTTTTTTCAAGTGAAGAAAGTGAGAGAGAAAGGTCAAATTACCCACTTTATCGCAAACTACCTTAAAGAGAACGAGTATTACCAACCTCCCTGGTGAAGTCATCATGGCCTCTAGCTCGGGAGGGCGGCCCCCCTGGGAAAGCAGCGTAAAGCGGAAGAGGAGACCGTTCCGGCCGCCATTTCGCAGATTGCGCATGGACTGTCACTTGGACGAAAAGTCGTTCATTGTTCACTCAACCATACCGGTACCGGAAGGGTACACGGCCGTCGATACTGCTTACTCCTATTGGCAGCCCTTTGCCAAATCTTTCGAGATCCCCGAGCCTTCAATCGAAAGCTCGCGAGGTTGCTATGTTGCTCTGGACCACGAGCGCACCACGCTTTTTGTCTCGGCACCGTCTCCGAAAGTCAAAGACGCTTTGATGCCCATCTTTGGTTTTCATAATGGTGACCAAACTTGGGAACACGCTCCCGCAAACTACAAATCTCTCCCTACAGTACACGAATTACCAAGGGACTCACCCACCGACGAGCCATGCAGGAATAAGCTGGCCTTTGAGGTGACCATTGATCAATGGCCGTGCCCTAACTTGCTCCAGGAACCAGACGAGGCGCTGAAGCAGCTTTGTTCTGTGGGTGTGGTCGGTCGAGTTATGCCGGCACACAACCTCCAGTTTTACGACGCCACCACAGTCATATTTTATGGCATCATCCCCACAGCCAACATCCCTATGCCCGTGGATCCCCCACGAGTGCCGATTTCGTGTACCCTGTTTGTGGAACCGGGCACGGAAGGTCGAATTCCAGTTGGCCGTTCATCCAAGTACGACTGCAGAGTGTCGGCAAAACTTAAGTATACCACTGCGGACATCACGTACCCAAAACAACTCGATTAACAAGGCCAGTCCTGCGAGCTTACCTTCTAAGCCACAGACTAAGGCCGCAGCTGCCAATAAGACTAGAGCCTCGGCTCCGAGCCACTTACCACTAACTCCTAGTCCAACGGACTTGAACACTTCGAAGACGGCCCAGAACGACGCGGCCACAGCCCAACAGGAGGGCACAAACCGGGTGCCGGCGGCAGGCCCGCAAGTTACCCGGGCGACCCCGAGTACACGAGCTACGCCGGAGGGCTTGAGAGATTTACGGATTCCTAACTGTCCTTTTCGGATCTGGGATGAAGTGAGCGCGGCCCAGGCCACAGCCGCGCAAAGGAAGAATTGCTTCAAGTTAATTGACGCCGGCTCGCTAGGCGCCGATCCACATGGACCCCGGACTAGCAGCCACTGGTTCGAAGAGTGTAAAAGCACTCGTGCCAATGTATTTGTACTATCTGAAACAAAGTGTCACCCGTTAACTGTTGCCTCCCGGTGATCAAGAGATTGGGCGGCCTTTGGAGAGGATCCCACTTGCCCGCCCTAGGGGGGCAATCCTGTACAAGGCTGATGTCGCCGAGGAGGTATCTATCTTAGCAATACGTATCGACCGCCCCTCGGAACCAGCCACTCTATCTACGCGCCCTGCTCAGCGCATTACACGGCTGCTAACCATCCCGAGAATCAAGACCTCTTAACACCCGAAAGATGCGCTGGACTCCCTCGTTCTCGACGGGGACTCTATGATCATTGGCGGCGATTGGAATTGTGTCCCCGAACCTTCTATTGACCAGCGTAACATTCCTATGAGA
The DNA here is from genome assembly GCA_003705745.3 of Blastobotrys muscicola. Taxonomy (NCBI): domain Eukaryota; kingdom Fungi; phylum Ascomycota; class Dipodascomycetes; order Dipodascales; family Trichomonascaceae; genus Blastobotrys; species Blastobotrys muscicola. The sequence continues at coordinate 38,478 of PPJL03000016.1, forward strand.
GACTCAAAAAAGCCCACAGACCAATTGAAGTCCTTCCTACTTTCTTCAAATTGACTGATGCTTTCAGGCTTCTACCTCGATACGGTGGCTACTACTAACCAGGCTGCCAACTCTTCTCGGCGCTTTGATACCCCGGCACTGGTTCCACATCTGGAATCAGCGGTGATCGTCCGACAGCTTCTCCAGGGGTCTTGTGGAAAGCTGTACGCAACTCATGTCGCCGTTTCCTGATCTCCTGCCAACGCCATTGCTCGAAAGTGCGTGGACTTTTTCCGCCCTGGCACGCTGAGAGGCGACGCATGGTAACGCTGACTCCGCCGCAAGCTACGACCGACTCGTCGCAGTCTCTGCAGACACGGGTCAAGATAGCGGCAAGGTAGAACCTAATTCTGAATCTACAGGTGTCACCCACGGAGGAAATCATAGACACCGCTGGCATTATGTGGGTTGCGACCCAATTTTGTTTGCTGAGAAGGCACAGACACGGCAGCGCAGGATGTTCTACTAAAAACGCCATACCGGATATAAGGCGGCTCTCCAATAAGATCCGGGACACTTTCGAGGGTCCTCTAACAGAGGAGCTAAAGGAAGTAGCGAAGCATTGCAACAGGACCAAAGCGCCGGGACCTGACGGCCGGATTGATCATCGAGTCCTATCCGCTGTTCTGGAGCACGATTGCCCTGTTCCTCATTGAGTGGGCAAACTTCTCATTGGCTCACGGCTTTGACCGTAAACACAATATCTCTCTCATTCGATTACTCTACAAGCACAAAGGAGATCTCGAGAAAAACGACCTGGGAAATCGGAGGCCGATCTCTCTCATGAATACTGATATCAAGATTGTGACCAAGGCACTGAATCGCCAACTTACAAAGCATCTACTCAATTTGGTTCATGCTAATAAACTGACTTCATATCGCACCGGTCTATCGGTACAAATATCACCCGACGTGCAGACACTGGTACACGCAGAACTGGATGGGGTTCTGGCGTCGCTGGACTTTGAGAAGGCGTACGACCGGCCGTCCAGGATGTGGCCTATATGCGGGTTTAAGAAACTTTTAACTTTGAAACGTGGATGCAGAATGCTATTTCACAAGTCCTGAACAATACTTCAACTCGATCACACATCAACGGCTAGCTTTCTAGGCCCCGTCTTCCCGCAGTTGTCGGGGGTACGGCAGGGCGACCCACTCTCTCCAACCTTGTTTGCGATAACAATGGAGCCAATGCTCTGTTCGCTCCGCAGTCGCATTGAAGGGATTCTTTATAAATAGCCTCACCTATGCCGCGGTCGGTAGCTTATCCCACCATGGCATATAAGTGTCAGGCCTTTGCCGACGACACGATGCATGGTCTTAACGAGGCTGTCGCGAGTTCATTATCGGACTTGTCTATGGATGACTAGGGTCTAGAGGACGCTCCTTTGATTTGGAATCGGCCAGTTAGCTGATTTGTGCGGTCACCACGACACACGCACTGTTATTGACGTTTACCAAATCGGAAATGATCGAATTAATTCCGGCCAAATGAAGGAATCATCAGGGTGTGGAAATCCTGAATATATCTCTTTCTCTAGCTCCTTCTATAAGGCATCAGGCCCTTGAGTTGAGAGCGGGCAGGCGACGACATTTGCTCTCCGATCGACACTGTGCAGTCAAAGGCGATTAGCTCACCGTGGATTTACAACTCAACTTTGCTGTTCGATACCCGCCACTCGGCTCTTCTCGTATGCGAGCATTTGTTACAGCGTAGGCTGTACTAGCTATCACGCCTCTTCGATTCGTCTGTTTTCGTTTCTGGCCCTGAAGTTGTCGATCGGGGCCAAGTTGATTCTGAAATCCACTGCACAAGGATGATACGGTGAGGACTAGCTTTTATGCGCAAAGACAGTTCCAACCTATCTTCGGTAGTATGAGGGCTCTTCACATATCATGCAGCGAACGTTCCTGACGAGCAACGGGACAGCCTACAGCCATCTTCCTATCAAGATGATCTCAGCACTACATTTGATATCAACAAACAATTCAAGATGCCCCGGTCCGGCCTCGCCAGCCACTACGATTCCTATTCGGTTGTGAAGTTCCACGCAGTCCCGCCATGCAATTTAACAGCTCCAGTCACCGTGCACGCGGCAAAATTTGATTACAAATTTAATTCTACAGGCGCCGACTATGTTCCAGTGCAATCTACTTGCAGTTGACGTCGAGGTTCAGCGCAAAAGATGTTAAATTAATTTAACGTCTCACTCATGCACAACATGTCCATCGCCAAGGTCGCTGCGCCGGAAACATACACTGTCAGTGTGGGATTCATCGCTGTGTACATCCCTTTGATACTTTCTGCTTGGATAGGTGGATCTGCAGTTGTCCGCGTTTCTCAAGCGAGTGATGGCGACTCTTGCGAGAGTACTAAATCGATCGTCATCGTCGCAGTAAAGGCCATGTGGCATCTTGCCTGTTCACATTTACGCTCGCGTGATCACGGGGCCAGATGCATGCAAAGAAGGTAAACCGCCACAGATGACCCGGAAATTGTTGAATTGCATAGCACGAAGGTTTTCTGACAGCATGCATGGCATAAGTGTGGACTATAGCTGACGTTGATTCAGCCAGCAGCATATACGTGGAGTGACGTCGACTACTTATGATCTATCTCCTGATGTCGAGAACCAAGCCAGTAACTCATAACAGGATTCTGCAAACGTCTAAACACAGATGTGATCATATATTATTGGCCCTCGCCGGACCGCGGTGACTCGATCTCCTGCCATAGATGAGAAGCCCTTCCATGCATGGTCCGCCTAAATTTCCATACTATTCTAGACAGCACGTCGCTCAAGATCGATGAGACGTCATGCCCCAAGCCACAATTTACATCGAATGAGGATCCGTACATCACTAGCTAGCTTAATTCGGATCACGATCTTGCTATATCGAAGCATCCGACTATGTTATTGAACACTAAAAGTAACCTCGCCCCCACCTCGCTACTTCATTTAGTTCAAGTCTTCGCCAGGTTACTAAATCAACTAGCCAGTCGATTTGCTTTCTGAAGGAGCTTGCGCACGTCTTAAGAGGGCCGGCATGGTTGGTCATCCAAAGTGACTCCAAAAAGGGCCACTTTGTCAGCTCGAATCAGTATATGACACATATAAGCGTCTAGTACGGCGGAGAGACTCGCTAACGACTGAAACTTTGTCAAATTAAGCGATGATTGTTGACCCCGCACTCAACAGCTCACGTCTACGGCCATATCTTCAAGAATATACGGTTCCCCGTCTGATCAACCATAGTCAAGCTTGAGAGAGCCTTACCCAGTACTACAGCGGGAGACCATGTGGGAACAGGAGGTGCTGTAGACTTTTTGCAAGTCCGGGTGCTGCCAGCGGCTCACTTCTCTCTTGATAGACTTCTCCCAAGTACGGACCACAATGAAGCAAGAAGAATGCAAAGATAAAGGACCGCAAAATCGTTTTCTGGCGCAAGAGTTTTCTGGTGTACACGACCCAGCGCGCTGAATGCCACACAACTGAAATGTCACTCACGGCTGAGATCTTCAGTTCTTTCAACACTTTCAGCAGCTCAAAGTCACGTCCTGTGAGGCATCACCTCGTACAGAATGAGTAGTCTAGCTAGTCAAGGTTTCCTGTCGACGCTGCATAGCAACAACTAAGCACATCAGCCAAGACAAGTCCTCGCGTCACAATTCAAACCCTTCTCAGCGGTCGCAGTGGCAGACGCTTAGGTCCGAAGATCTTAATTCCGAGCCCGAAAACGGCCGCCGAGCGTTGAGATCGAATACGAGACTCCTAGGTACCTCAAAAAGTGACACGATTCGATCGTCGATGAAGATCTACGCAGACGCGGCATGTTGTAATGTCTCAGAATTATTCTCGATGAGTCCAGACTAGGGTCCATTCACCCGCCGATCGCCACTGTGATGGCTTAAACCAGCATCCGAAACCTGTTGGGATGGACCAGGTGAAGCAGAACAGCAGTCAAAATCTGTCCGCGGGATGTGAAATATGAAGATCACAGCCTGTTAATTGGAGATCCCACTCTCACTGACTCAATACGTACAAGTCTCGGGTGCTTCCGAGGCTGTGCCATGTCTGTTTTACCTGTCGTGAATCACACGGCTAAACTGTGGGGGAGTCCGAGGACATACGCGTCACTAAACCAGAGTTATTTCACCATGCAAAGTCGTTGTGTATCAACTTGCCCGCTGAAATTGTCCACGCGCGCATTGGCTCAAATTGAATTACCATGTTACGCGCGCGGAGATGTCTACAGCTAATGCGTAGTGAAGAATTTTCACCGTCGGGATCTCTTTGTCCGCCGGCGTAGTGCCCGTACCCCTGGTAGTGCTTCCCCAGAAGTCTCTCAGCACGTTACTGCATCTGCATCCTGCAGCCCGGACGTTCGGGATCGACGTGCCGATCTAACCGGACCCACTCGTTTAGCCAATGAGTTTGGCGCTATTCAGTGGAAAATAATATTCGTAGCCTCGAATACGCGGCACCTCTTTAGACTGTAGCGAAAAAAAGACGACACGTGAAAATCACGTGATGGTTCTGGGATTGCCAGGTTAGTAGATTGGTAAAACCTACAAGATACTGTAGACTCCGGCTTAACATGGCTCAGCTAAATTTAGCTTGTTAGGTCAAAACCGCCTTGGTCATCTCGGTGAAACAGATTTCGGCGTTTGAATTCGTATTTAGAGTCTCAACGCCTTCGCATGCTGGCGACGGCTCGGGCTTCCATTTTGATCCAGATGACCTTTCCCTGAGGAACCAAGTTCGCGTCGAACCGATTCACCCGGTCTGGGGAAGACAGGGACGGGACCGTTTAATTTGAACCGAGAGTCTAGCCACTGGACCCTGATTAACTTAACGGTTTTCATTTCGTTTCATCTTAGCCCTCTCGGTTCGGATTAACTTGGGCACGGCTGAGCCACAGAGCGCGCGGGACAGTACAGGCCAGTTCCGGGTCAGGCAATTTTGCCTGCGTCAACAGAAAAGTAACTCGGTTTCTTATCCGACATCTGTGACAAATTTTGTGGTCTTCGTTACGCGGCTGCACCGACCCGAAACGACGGACGGTCGATGGAGAAACCGGACATGCCATCCGCAATGTCATTTATCAGTGAAACGGTCCCTGATCACAGCGGATCACGTACAATGACGTCGAGTCAATGTTGCTAACATCCAGAGAAAACTTGTTAGTAGAACTTATTATGGTTACGGAAACCGATCCGACACCGGATAAGGATTACCAAATTGGGTGAGGACGCCGAGATCTACCCGGGTGCCCGATTAGAGTCAAAATTCCGTCTATTATTCCATCACAAGGAATGGCGGTGCAGGTAAGACTCCCGCGTTAGCGCACGTGCTCTCTCTAGGGGGACCCTAGCTGGTATTCTCTATTTCTCTATCAGGACCATAACAACGCCTACAGCGTTACGTATTGTGCGTATCGCAGGACCCCCACTAGATAAGTTACTAAGGTTGGCTGCTGGTGGGTCCCTTGGCTGGCATTGTTACCATGCAATATCCAACGGCCAACGCACGTTTACGCACACGCGCATATAGCATAGAATTAAAATTACATCCTTCGAGAAGCGCGCGCTCAGACATTGTTTTAGACCTGCGGGCTTGCGTAAGCTTATCGAGCGATCAGCTATAATCCTGGCCGGGCCGATACCAGCGTGACATTACTGTAAGTGAGGGCAGGGCGGCGTGAGAGGGACGGGGGCGAAGAATCAACGCATCAAAACTCAAATATTTACCAACCAAATTTGAAGGCATCCCTATCTCTGAGTCGACCCTACTGCGACATGCCTTGTGCATTTTGCGCAGCTGTTTCATCCGTCCCAACGGATCAGTCCCTTCTTAAAGCCTCACACGAGCGCGCGCAGCCGTGTCTTTGTAAGCCTCCGGGCGCCAAGGGAAAAAATTCATGACAAATTTTCCCCGCTGACATAAGCACTTACATAAGCAGTTTGTAAGGTTTCCTATCATCGGACGGCAAGCGCGGTGGGAATTTGTAAGCATAAAGTTGATTTCTGAGTAAGCGGGTGATTTCAGCTTAGTCAGATGAAACGGTACGGCTGAGAGCAACGATGACCAGAGCAAGTATATAAGGTGAGACGACCAAGACAGAAGAGAACAACACTAAGTTAGTTACATCATCAAAGCACTTCTTCTTTATTCGAAATGACTACCGTCGCTGTTATTGGACTCAATGGTGTCCTTGGACAACACACTCTTGCCGGCTTGAGACACTACCGAGCCCACTACAAGCTCCCCATCCGAGCCATTACTCGGGACGCTTCTACTGTTGCTGACACCGATGACATCAAGTACTATGAGGTGAAATCATTCGAGGATAAGGATTCCCTCAGAAAAGCTCTGGAAGGTGTTGACGCGCTCATCGACCTCTCCACTTTCCACGCCAACAAGATTCCACTAGTTGACGTTGCTAAGGAAGTGGGCGTTAAAGTTTTCTTCCCATCCGAATACGGAATTGACCACTACGAGACAGATTTCCGATATGCTCCGGTCTTTGAGCCAAAGGCCCGTGTCATTCGACACGCCAAGGCCGTCGGCCTCAAGACCGTCTCGCTGCTGACTGCGGCGTTTGCTGACTGGGCTCTATTCACCGTTCCATTTGGCATTGATACTGAGAAGAAGACCAGGATCAAGGTTGGTGGCGATCGAAAGATCTCTGTCACTTTTGCTAAGGACATTGGCTATTCGTTGGCGGCGCTGGCTTACCGAGAACCGTTCGCGCTGCCAGAAAAAGTCCGTATTCAGTCTGATGTCACCACCCCCGACGAGGTTGCAGCCATTTTCGAGGGCCGACGGGGAAAGCTGACTATCATTCCACCAGAGTCTGAGGGTGAGATTATTGAGCAGGGCGATCTGGCCCTCCAGGGCACGCCTGGCCCTGCTGAGTTCATGGCTATGCTTCAGGCTACGTCGCTTACAAAGGTCGGTGGATTCTACTTTGAGAAGAACGATAACGAGTTTGTCAACCCGGGCCAGAAGGGTTTCAGGTGGCATGCCTTTGCTCCTTTCCTGGAGGAGCACTTCAGCCATTAGCGACCAGCAAAGCGTTATATCACACCAGCACAACATAGTTTCCTCTAATTTGTTTATTAATCTAATAAGCTTCAAATTCAACCTCCTTTTCGTCATGCATCAGAATTCTTCAACAGTCACGTGTGCCCACCTTTTTACCCTTGCCCTACCCTCGCCCTACACAAGTACTATTAAACGACGAATCCATCCAAAAATAGCGTCACCACCTGCTACTAGCTACACCGTACGCCATGCCCGTCGCATAATTCGCCGACGCCGATGCCGCTTCACCCTCTGATAAGCTCACTACGTACTCAACCCGCGTATCCTGATCGAAAAGCTCCCTGAACGACGCGCCTGACACTTCCTTTTGTCCTAAAAAAACACTTGCTTTTTCCTTTGGGGGCAAGGGGGCTTGCTTTTTCTGATTTTGCAGTATCTGGCGCGTGCACAAGTCAACCCGCCTTATAAGGGCTGAGATTGTCTTTTTCACCAACAATGCCAGACGGAGCGCAGGCGTGGTAAGTACGTGACTAGACGCCATATGGCTAACGCAGGAAAATGATAAAGCCTCCGGGCAGCCAGACCGGCAGAACCGCCCAGGCTTGTGATCGTTGTCGTTCAAAGAAGGTGAGTACGGGTAGAGGGAAGCTCTGGGGTAATTATCCTGGACTGGGGGTCTGAATTATGGTTATTAGCCAGTCTGTCATCAGAAGTAAGCTTGTTTTGATTGGGTTAGCTTCTATTGGCCAGGGATACAGTTAAGGTTTGGACCAGATCAGCGCTTAGTATGACATTTGCAGTATTGTACAGCGTCACAAACAGCATTGCACGTTTCGGTCTACAGTCACCGCTATGAATAATCGCTTTTACGCTCACAAGCTTACACTCACGCTATACCAGGCTTGCTATTGGTGTCTTGGCGTGGGGTTGCTAGGCGAGTGCTCGGGTGGGCGGAGTTTGGCGGTAGGGTTCAACGCTCCCAACCCAGTGTGCGTTGAATGAGCCACCTGACGCTCGGATGTTTTCCGAGTCGGACTTCCGCCAGGGACTGCATGGTGTGGCTAGCGATGACCAGACAAACGGAGCCGGTAGTTTCGACGGGGTTCCGTCTAGCTGGCGGTTGCGAGCTGGCATGAGTTGAGCGGATAAGACTTGCCGGCCGGGTTGCCGCTAGCGGAGTCTGTCTGGCGCATATTTGCATTTGATTTTGTTTTGTTTGATTTGCTGTTGATTTGCTGTTGATGTTTCTGTGACTGTCGCTGTGTGTACGGAGGAGAGAATAAAGAGGTTGAGAGTCAGCAATCGATTGGTTTCGTTTGGATTCGCCTGGAGATGTGGGTGGGACTGACACCTGTAATGCGGGGATGTGGGCCGGAGTACATTTCGGTTTGATCAGGAACTAACTAGACTAAATGCGATGGAATTCGGCCACGATGCTCGCAGTGCGCCGCTGTGGGCTTCGAATGTAAGATTACAGACAAGCTTACGCGACGGTCTTTTCCACGGGGCTACACAGAGTCTCTCGAGGAGCGAATCCGGCTCCTTGAAGCAGAGAATGCTAAACTTTTGAACCTCGTCGACCTGAAGGACGAACAGATGGAGCTTCTCAGTAAAGTTGACATGCTGCCTAACCGCCAGGCCTCACTTTCGTCACCGTCAGACGATGAGGAGGAGGTGTACGAGATTCAGCAGTCCAACGTTCTCGTTTCTGAACACAAATTCGCCAATAGCTATGGTGGTATCTTTTACGAGGCGCTTCTCGACAGAATTTATAATAAGGTCCCCAATGCTGCACACACAGTCTCCCAGCTGCAGGCTCAGTACCGGTCGCAGTGCGTGCCGCCTTACCACGTTGAGGCCGACAGCCCCGCCAACGAAAGCTCACCCGAGTCGCTGCTCAGTCTCAGGACATCGCTCACGCTTTCCTCGAGACCATCCAGTCCTCCCGAGGAGCCGGTGCGTCTGTTCAGCACCTTGAACGTGCGACGGCTCACGTGCGACCAGCTAGTCAATGTCTACTTCCAGGAATGGCACTCGACATACGACATCTTGGACCAGTACGAATTCTTGGCTGACTACGAGCGGTTTGTTGACCTGGATAGCGCGAACGTTGCGCCTCTGGCCGAGGAGCGAATCTTCGCTGTGACTCTGCTGATCGTCCTTTCATTGGGTTCGCTGGCTTCAAAGAGCAGCGTTCACGAAGACACTCGAGGTATCGAAAGCGAGTGGCTCGACTTGTTTACTCCTCAGCTCATGGAACAACCAACGTTCAGGACACTACAGGCCTTGTGTCTCGCTCAACTGTACTTCCTTCACACGGGTAACCGATGGCAACTGTGGAAGATGCGAGCACAGACCGTCAACACTGCCCAGCGGCTCTTCTTGCACAAGGACCAGAGCAAGCTAGTCACCACCGACAAGCAACCGCTCAGCATCCACGAGCAGAACAAGCGAAGCAAGGTATTCTGGGCATGCTACACACTGGAGGTTATTGCTAGCTCTGTCCTTGGAGTGCCGCGACTGTTCAATGACAAGTATATTGACTGCGCTATGCCGTCGGCTTATGAGGAGGACGGAGTTACAGCCTCTGCTTCCGCCGCCGTGTGCCAGTTCGCCCGCATCCAGGCTGACATTGTCGACGCATTTTACTCTTCTCACCACAGCACTCACTCATACAAAGAGGTCATCGCTTTCGAGGACCGGCTGGAGAAGTGGAGGCGAGAACTGGACGACTCTCTCAAGTTTGAGTTCGCCAACGGAATGCCTAGGGTCTCACTCAAGCCCGTGCACCAGAAGGCGCCTTTGCTTCTGATGCTGTACCATTATGGCCGAATCCTCATACACATGCCTCACGCCACGAGTGTCCGGCCGGCTGACAGAAGCAGTGGAAGCTCCATCGCACTCACACAGGCTGCAAAGACTTACATGCAGGTATTCAACTACCTCAAGCAGCGAAACACCACCGTCACGCTCAGTCTCAACCCGTCCAATACTATGGTCAACCTCAGCATGGTCATGTTCTATGCTGCCTGCGACTACTCCAAGGGCGGTGCCCTGTTGCAGGAAGTAAAGGCCCTGATGACTGGGGCCCTGGAGTATCTATACGCACAGATGCAGAATGACATTCCGGGCAGCCTGTCGCCAGCCTGCTACAACTCCTTCGAAAAGGCTTGTGAGCAACTCGTGGGTGTCACATACGAGCAGCGACAGGTCAAGAACAGGAGGAAGGTACGGCCATCAGGCGAATACAGCACCGGCAAGCGAGGCAGTGATAGCAGTAGCAGCAGCGATTACACCACCCAGGCACCACCGCTCTCGACTTCCGCTGAGTCCGACAGCGCGATACCGGCTATCAAGGCTGAGTCGCCCAGATTGGGAATCTATGGCGATCACCGGTATTATGACGCAGAGGTGGCAATCAAAGACGAGTTCAACCCAGCCGAGCCAGGGTCCAACGTGTTCAGCGAAATGATGTTCTCGTGGCCAGACGCTTTTGAAACAAAGAAGACAGTGATTGACCGAAACCAGTACTTGCATGGTCAGCAGCAGCAGCAGCAGCACAACCAACCGCATCTCTCACAACCGCATCCACACCAGGCGACTCTTTCTGACCCTGTGCAGCACACACACGTGACGCATGCGCAGCACCTTGAGACTAAAAGGATGGAAGAAGACTATTACAGTTTCTTAGAGTCAATAGGGTTGTTGAGCGAGCAGTCAGTCTAACTAACTATTTAATTTATTTAATTTATTGTATTAACTTTGTGATTTCTCTACGACCTCTTCTCACAAAGTTCTTTTCGCTGTGATGCGCACCTTACCCCTGACAATCCTATCCGTCGGTGATTGAGATAAGATCAAACAGTCTATAAACTTAGAGTGTTACAGCTATATTTGCCGTATGATCAAACAAGTGGGGACTAGACCACTCTCATCCCTGTATTAATATCTCGCGGTACTCCAGTGGGTCTGTCACCACCCGCCTACATTTGCATATATGTAAGCCTTCAGAGTTGAACATGAAACGGGCCACAGCCCAGATTGGGCTGCGTTATTGACCAAAACGGTCTAAAAATATCGCAGCAGTCAACACTTGTTACAAGCCGTTTGTTTGAAATGTCACTTGCGTAAGCCAATAATGACCTGACATTTGAGCCGAGAGCAGGACCGTTGATGGCCGCCAAGTGCTTCCTACCCGATGACTTCTCGGGATCAATCTATCCGGGTTATCCGAGGCTTATGATTTAGGACCCATACCCCGTGAAAACAGCAGTCCCCGTGCTATCCCCTACGTCTGCCCCCCTGACCGCGATCTAGTACAGCTGCAGTAGAGAAACGGCAACAGGAAAGTTCTCCAGAGTGGGAACGGCGCCGCGAATCTCACCATTCTATTAATGCATCACAGCATAGTTTATGAATTTGGCCCCTTCAGAATATAGCTATGATCTCACGTGCCGGGCCCTAACCCGCGCGCAATGTAATGGTGCTGTTTTGTATAACGGGGATCTCGACCTAACCCTTGCGCGACGCACTGATCACTACTACCAAGTTTATTTTGTTTAAAGCAAATACCGCGTTTTACAATTATCTGATTGCCCGTTGCCGGATCTGGTAGCCCTTGATCCTGAGTCGGCCACTATGGGTACCATGCCCTATAGTATAGCGGGCCCTAACCTCGGATCCCTGTATGTACGTTCATAAAGCTTAGCACATAGCGATCAGATGTCAAATGTAGCCCAGAGCCTCGGCTAGCTCTTGTCTTGATCCAATGTAGCGAGATTTTCCACCAAGCTTTGCTTGTCAGGCACAGCGTTGTGTCTGAAACACGCGGCAACGCTATTATTGGGCGCAGCCGCACCTTATGAGACGGTACCGCATGCATAAACTGGGGCCAGATTGTTAGGCCTGCTACTTGGCTTACGGTATTGAAACTCTTGGCTAAAACATCCAGATACATGGTGGGAAAGCATCCTTTCCTAATTATGGGTCGGCCAAAGTAGCCGGGCAATTCCAGCGTCCCAAAAAGTATAAAGGTGGGTTCATCTCTCCAGATTCATCATTCATCCAAGGAATCAAGTCGCTGGTCGATTAAATCTATTCTTCAGGTCCCACCTATTTTTTCAATTCTTATTACCAATACCCAAACTTTCACAATGGTCAAATTGACAGACGAGGAACACCAAGCTGTTCGACAGCCAGAATTTTCTGAATGGCGATACTGGTCGGCCAAGAAGAAATTCATGGCCGCCTTCATCGTTCTTTCAGGAATGATGGGCTTTGCAGTCTGCATGGGTGCTGGATTCGGAGCAGGTCTCTCTCAATCCGGCGTGGCTGTATTTGGCAATCTGAATGTCCCACAATTCAAGGGCATCACTCTCGGCAGCCCAGAGGGCAAGTTTGTCGCTCTTAAGGCTCGACAGGACGATGGTGGTGACGATGGTGGTGACGATGGTGGTGACGATGGTGGTGATGATGGTGGTGACGACTCCGAAGACGATGGTGGTGACGATTCTGAGGACGATGGTGGTGACGACTCCGAAGACGATGGCGGAGACGACTCCGAGGACGATGGCGGGGACGATTCTGAGGACGATGGTGGTGACGACTCCGGGGACGATGGCGGAGACGACTCCGAGGACGATGGTGGTGATGACTCTATGGATGATGGTGGTGATGACACTGGTGATGACACTGGTGATGACACTGGTGATGACACTGGTGATGACACTGGTGATGACACTGGTGATGACTCCACCGCTGCCGACGATGGCTCTGATGACGGCTCTGATGACGGTTCTGATGATGGTTCTGATGACTCCACCGCTGCCGACGATGGCTCCGATGACGGCTCTGATGACGGTACCGACGACGGTTCTGATGACGGTACCGACGACGGTTCTGATGACGGTACCGACGACGGTTCTGATGACGGTACCGACGACGGTTCTGATGACGGTACCGACGACGGTTCTGATGACGGTACCGACGACGGTTCTGATGACGGTACCGACGACGGTTCTGATGACGGTACCGACGACGGTTCTGATGACGGTACCGACGACGGTTCTGATGACGGTACCGACGACGGTTCTGATGACGGTACCGACGACGGTTCTGATGACGGTACCGACGACGGTTCTGATGACGGTACCGACGACGGTTCTGGAGACGACTCCACTGGTGGCGATGCTGCTGCTGGCGACGATTCTGGAGACGACTCCACTGGTGGCGATGCTGCTGCTGGCGACGATTCAGGTGATGACAGTACTGGTGGTGATGCCGCTGCTGGTGATGACTCCGGTGACGACTCCACCGGTGGTGATGCTTCTGGTGATGCTTCTGGTGATGCCTCTGGCGATGACTCTGGCGACGACTCTGGTGACGCCTCTGGTGATGCTTCTGGCGACGACTCTGGCGATGACTCTGGCGACGCCTCTGGCGATAACTCTGGCGACGACTCTGGTGACGCCTCTGGTGATGCTTCTGGCGACGACTCTGGCGACGACTCTGGCGACGACTCTGGCGACGACTCTGGCGACAACTCTGGCGACGACTCTGGTGACGACTCTGGTGATGCTTCTGGTGATGCCTCTGGCGATGACTCTGGCGACGACTCTGGTGATGCTTCTGGTGATGCCTCTGGCGACGACTCTGGCGATGACTCTGGTGCTGACTCTGGTGATGCTTCCGGTGATGCTTCAGGTGATGACTCTGGTGCTGACTCTGGTGATGCTTCCGGTGATGCTTCAGGTGATGCTGGCGACGCCGGTGACGATTCCGGCGCTGACTCTGGCGATGACTCTGGCGATGACTCTGGTGCTACTGGCGGTTCTACTGGCGGTACCGCTGGTGGCGCTGCCCCAGTTGAGACCTCTACTCGACCAGTTCCAACTTCCACTGCTGTTGCAATTGCTGGTTCTCCAGCCGCCGCTGCTGCTACTGGCACCGCCGGCGGTCGAGGCCAAGGCAAGAATGGCAAGGGCCACGGAAAGGGACACAAGCACGGCAAGGGCAAGGGTCAAGCTCAGGCCTCTGCTACCGCTGCTTAGTGAATCTCGATTCGCTCAGACAACCTTTCAATCCTCTGCATTTTTAGCCATTTTCTTCTCTTAGACCGTTAAGAAGCAGTCTTCATCTAGTAATAAACCCCTAGCTTCCTAAGCTCTCCTGTCCGATCGTAAACTCAATTGACATTCTCGGTATCTTTCTTTGCTCGTGAGGTCCATCAACGGTCTCTCAACGTGACGATGCCAGCGCTTAGCTTTAACTCTGAAGACCGTAAGCAGGTAACAAATTCAAGAAGCGGGGAGTTGATGGCGTACCGGTAACATGTTTAGAATGTTGCGGCTGGTGAGGACTGCAGTTGTTTGTGCCAGAAACTATTGGTCCTAAAGTATAACTATTAGTCCTAAAGTTAGGTCGATAGCTTCATCGGTACCCTAGCCCCGGTCACGTGTCTTTGTTTTCTGGACATGTAACACGCGCTATCTTGGATGAAGAGTTGACCATTGCAGTTGTCGGTTGGGTTGAGGATTTAAAGCGGCCGTTTCTGTTTAACTGGTTTCGATGCACAATTGTATTTAACCTAATCTAGAAGAAGTAAGCTGAGATGCGACACAGTATGTGGCACGCACGTCTGCAAAATATAATATGGTGTGCAATTTTTATTTGGCCTCTTCTAGGCTGATAAGCATCTAGAGCTAGGAAAATCGAGGCGTTGGGTCGTCTTACACTGGTTAATTTAATATTACGAGGCATAGCAGATCGGCGCGCATGTCTGATATCGGTCTCTCGACACCTTGACAATGTTGACTGACGTTCTCTGTGTGATGGCCTAGGTACAGTGTTTCAGGTACAGCGAGCTCATAGGACACAATGTTTGAGGCAAGCTCGGCCGATAAGAACGCGGTTAACTTATACGATCAAGCCGTCCAGACAACCACTCGATCTGGTACACAACAATGTACATTCTTCCATGTCAGACTGAAATATTACCAGCTGGCTCGAACACACTGGCTTCTTGCTCGCGCTCGCGGTTAACTTCCCATCAATGTAATTAGCTTTATACGTACTCGAGTTTATATATACTTCCACGAATACATAAAACTCAGTCGACCAACCTCACCACATACGCATCTACTTCGATATCCAGAGCGAATGAAATGTTCAGCACGGATGTACATGTAACTGTATTCACTTCACCAAATCTTCGTACCCCACCCCACCCGCGCGCCTGAACCTGCAGACCCCTGACGGGCGCCCCTAACCAGCCAACCAGTTACTACATCCCGCACTCCCGCTCAGAGCATCTCTGACCAAAGGTTAGATCTTCACGCATTCCATCCAAGCTAACCCACCGCCAATCACCAAAACACCGACCGTCGGACAAGATCTACTGTCCAGGGCACAAGCTATTGGCAGTACTATAGAACCTGTAACACGAGGCAGTGCCGCGCCGTGAATATCTCATAGAACCTTGCTATGACTCGGAATAATCAGCCCAGTAAGATCCTTGTGGGCCCACGGTAGATGACATCAATCCCCGATCTAATCTCTTGGCGATCTACAGGCACACGTCTACTGTATAGGCAAGCTGATACAAGGCTACAGAACTCATTCCGCCCAGCCCATCCTGCTCATCCAGCCCATCCAACTATCCAAGCCAAGCCACCCAAGGAGTCCAACCGTCACAGACTTGGCTTCCTTGGCCGTATTGGCACC
The DNA here is from genome assembly GCA_003705745.3 of Blastobotrys muscicola. Taxonomy (NCBI): domain Eukaryota; kingdom Fungi; phylum Ascomycota; class Dipodascomycetes; order Dipodascales; family Trichomonascaceae; genus Blastobotrys; species Blastobotrys muscicola. The sequence goes on from PPJL03000016.1 coordinate 54,287, forward strand.
TCTTGGCCCGTTACTGGCTTGGCCAACTTGGCTACGGCTAAATAATGCGCGGCACGTGAGATGTAAGTTACATTAATAGCGCTATAACCTATACAGTGGTGGGAGTTTATGGCTTACTTCGGGTACACACGGACCGAACAACCGACCCCCTAAACTAACAAGTAAGGGACGGAACTCCGTAGGTTTAAGCATTTGCTCACTGTGAGAGACAGGGACAAGCCGCGTAATCCAGGCCCACCTGGGGACAATGGGTCGTATCTTGTAACGGTCCAACAAGAGCTGGTTTCAGATTCATCTGCAGATACCCTATTGGGCGCGTCGGAGATCAAGCTCGGGGTCTCAGGGTCTCAGATCAGTCGGATCGATCCGGCTTACATAGTGGAAATTCAGATCTGTGGAGCATACAGCTGGTGACAGAGTGGGAACGGAGTCCTATGAAACCGTCGCCAGTGTAAGCTGCTATACCCACACCTGTCAAAGACGCTAAAGACTTGAAGATTTTAGTTACAGTACCGTAGCAGTCTGCTCACTATAATTAGACGCCTAGACTCGCCAAGATGCCCGACGCGATGCGGCCGGGGAGACTGCGTCCGTGAACCTTGTCTTAGGCGCGTCTAGACCGGACTAATAGCACTCCTGAATACAACGCTAGCAAATTTAGAACTGTTCTGGCATACAGACCCAGATTTCTCCTATAACCGGGTTACAACCCCCTCAATACATTTATGGGCTACTTTATTCCGGCGCCCAATGTTATACTATGCACTAACCGTTGCGCGCGCGTCTTGGCAGGGGAAGCCAACCACTAGAGTCTCGACCACACGTTATGCTATGCTTTATAGCCAGGCACCTTATGCCTACATGTATTTGGTGAAACGCATGCAGTTTGCCCGCGATAGGGGTCTGGCAGGCTTACGCAAACCGCTCCAAACGTCAGAAAACGAAGCCAAGCAACCTGTGACTTCTATGCTTGGATGCTCGTGCTAAGCCAGACAAGCTCATCGATTGACACCTTGGTACAGGTGGACCTGTGTCACGGCCCGCTGTACCTGACGGATGTTTCGATGCCACATGAGTCACATGATGCGGGACAGATGGTGGAGTCCCCGTACCATACGGAATAAGTGGGCGCAAATCTCTCGGCCCTGGCGCTTTTATCGTTGCCTCCACGACCGTTTCACGCGTATCCCTGACGACCAACGTTGGAAAAAGCCCTGGCAACCGCTAGCAGTAGGGGCCTGAAAATCGGACCCACTTGAGCCGCTCGCCGTGTTTGAAGGCTCTCACAGCATGCATAAGCATTGGACAAGTTAAGCTGCGGCTGATACACTTTTGCAGATATTAAGCAAAAGCAAGCTCTTAGCGAAAAGCAAGGCTATAGTATCGTGACTTAAAAGCAATATGGGAATGGACCGACGACTATATATACCTGGGGGATCCACTTCATCATCAGCACAAGCCAAATTCGCTGGTCGAATACACACACTCATCCATCCACACCTATACCCATCTCTTTCTCATCTTTCATTAAACTACATTGAAAAAAATGGACCGATACACTGACGAGGAAAAGCTCGCTGGCACCCCAATGTCTCAGCGACAACAAGAAAACAATGACTGGAAGCAATGGTCGGCTAAGAAGAAGGCCATGGCTGCCTTCATTGTCCTTTCGGGCATGATGAGCCTTTCCGCCTGTATGGGCGCTGGATTCGGAGCTGGTCTCAAGCAATCCGGTGCCATGATGCTCCGACAGACTACCGTTGCCACTACCCAGGTCGCTGATCTGGCTGGTGGTCTCGAGGCTGGCCGAGTAATCAACATGGTCAAGCGACAAGATGATGGTGGTGATGATGGTGATGATTCCGAGGATGATTCCGAGGATGGTGGTGATGACTCTGAGGATGATTCTGCGGACGATTCTGAAGACGATGGTGATGATTCCGAGGACGATTCTGAAGACGATGGTGATGATTCCGAGGACGATTCTGAGGACGATGGTGACGACTCTGAGGATGATTCTGAGGACGATGGATCCGACGCCTCCGACGATGGTGACGATTCCGAGGACGATTCCGAGGACGACGCCTCTGACGACGGTTCCGATGCTGACGACTCTGAGGATGATGGATCTGACGCTGGCGATGATGCCGGTGACGATTCCGAGGACGATGGATCTGACACTGGTGATGACACTGGTGATGATGCCGGTGATGACACTGGTGATGACACTGGCGATGATGCCGGTGATGACACTGGTGATGATGCCGGTGATGACACCGGTGATGATGGATCCGACGCCCCAACCCCGTCCGCTTCCGCTACTGGTTTCCCAGCTCCAACCGGCACCGGCCTGAGCACTGCCGCCGCCGCCGACACTGGCGACGACTCTACTGAGGCTCAGGACAACGGTGACGATTCTGAGGACGATGGTGACGACTCTGAGGACGACTCTGAGGACGATGGTGATGATTCTGAGGATGACGGTGACGACTCCGAGGATGATTCCGAGGATGATGGTGATGACTCTGAGGACGACTCTGCCGACGACTCCGAGGACGATTCTGAGGACGACTCTTCTACCGAGGGTGACGACTCTGAGGACGACTCTGCCGATGATTCCGAGGATGACTCTGCTGACGACTCTGCTGACGACTCCGCCGACGACTCTGAGGATGACACTGGCGACGACTCTGAAGACGACTCTGACGACACTTCCGACGACACTTCCGATGACTCCTCCGATGACTCCTCTGACGCTTCTGGTGCCGCTGAGGACGATTCTGGTGACGACTCTGGTGACTCCACCCCAGCTCCTTCTGGCACCCCAGCCCCAGCTGCTTCCGGCACTCCAGCCCCAGCTGCCTCCGGTACCGCTGCTCCAGCTCCAGCTGCCACTGGCTCCGCCGCTAAGACCGGTGGTTCCTTCTGGCAGCCAACTGCTGGTACTACCTGGCAGATTCAGCTCTCGTCCACCCCAGTTGACGAGTCTGCCCAGGTCCAGACCTACGACATTGACCTTTTCGACAACGATGCCTCAGTGATCTCTGGCCTCCAGGCTAAGGGCATCAAGGTCATCTGCTACTTCTCCGCCGGTACTTATGAGGACTGGCGACCAGACGCCAAGGACTTCCAGTCCTCTGACCTTGGATCTGACCTGCCAGACTGGCCAGGTGAGAAGTGGCTGAACACTGCCTCTGCTAACGTGCGATCTATCATGACCAAGCGATTGGACATGGCCCAGCAGAAGAAGTGTGACGCTGTCGACCCAGACAACATGGACGGATACCAGAACGACAACGGTATTGGTTTGACCCAGTCCGGTGCCACTGACTACGTTAAGTTCCTGTCTGGTGAGGCTCACTCCCGAGGTCTTGCTATGGGTCTCAAGAACGCTGGCGACTTGATTCCATCTGTTATTGACGATGTCGAGTTCTCTGTTAACGAGCAGTGTGCTGAGTTCGATGAGTGCACTACTTTCGAGCCATTCACTGCTGCTAACAAGCCAGTTTTCCACATTGAGTACCCCAAGGGAGAGGACGACTCTAACACTAACGCCGCTCCCTCCGACAAGAAGCAGACTGATTGCAATGCCAGCGGCGCTTCCAAGTTCTCCACTCTGCTGAAGAACATCAACCTGGACGCCTGGTACGAGAACTGCTAAATGTCAACAATCAAATCAGCTTTTCATTTCTCTGACTTGATTTTTGATTTTCTTGCGTCTATGAATTTATACGATATCTAGAAAATTTAACTTTTGCATTATACTCTAGTACCTGGTAAATAGTTCTGGTATCCATTATTAAACAAAAACAATAAATTAACAGCCCCCTCGAAGGAAACGTATTATGCTAGCTAGTTTTGGTGTAGATATCCTGTGAGTGATGTTTGCATTACCACTTTGGAAACAACCTCACCACACTCATGCCAACTATTAGTGCGACGAATAGAAACGCAGTGGCATAGATGTAGAACCACCAGCCAATCGCTGATGTAGACTGGTATACGTTCAGCCTCTTGCCAACACTTGTGAGACTATCAGCGGACTTGTCAAGTGCCTTCGCTGTAGCATCCACAACCCCTGTATCTTGGTTAACCTTGTCTGCAAACGCCAGAGCATTGGCCTTCATGGTTCGGACCATATCCAGGATCTCACCGCTAATATTCTCCTGTGCGTTCCTTTCAATTGACAACTTCTCCTGTAAAGTCAGCTCCTTTTTTCTATCACCGAACTTGTCCATGAGACTTATCGACTGCCTTCGTTGCTTTAGAGTGCTTGTGACTTGTGGTTCTTCCTGCTTTGCTTTGTGCGCCCGTGCTTCCTGCGTCTTGACCTTCATGACCTCCTGTTGAGCAAACAATAGCCTATCATTGAGGTTCTTGAGATGTATCCGCTGCTGCTTGTAGCCTTTGCCAGTCTTTGGGTGCCGCTCTAGGTCCAGTAAAATCGCTCGGGCTCGGTCCATGTTGACGCTGATCTTGTCCAGATGCAGCGACGCCACAAACACTGTGTCGTTGTAATGCTCATTCTTGTCGGTTAGTAAGTGCTCTAGGTCCCCGACCTCATTGTCAAGCGAGCCAAAGAGCCTCGTTAGTTGATACGTTAGGCCTGACGTGGTTGTCATGTGTGATGAGGCGCGCGCAAACATAAGCAAAGTCATTAATCTAGATCGTGAGCTATATGGGTATGGCAAGTTTAATACAGAGCAGTGTGCTTAGAGGCCTTCTTGCCCTTCTTGAAATGCTTCTTTCCAGCACCGCCAGCTTCCTTCTGCAGGTGGAATGGTAGCTTTCTGTTTCCTGTGAGTCTATCCGAGGCAAAGAACTCTCTATCAAGGTCACCACCAGCGGTAGGCAAATCTGGCATTAATGCAGAGACACTCTTGTCAGAAATACCAAAGTGTGACGTCATCGAAGAGCTTGGGTCGTGCTGGGAGAACTTGAGTTTGCTCAATTCCGTTGCCAGATCAATCTCGTCCAGATCGGCGACCTTGAAGTCTGGGTTGTTCGCTTTGAGAGCGTTGATGATCTGAGTCTGCCGCAGCTCAGGGAGGGCAGACAACTTATACAGCTGGCTGTTGAACCTGGTATTCCTCTCGTCTTCATCAGCATCCTCCTCCACAGTCTCCAGTGGTGGGGGAACACAGTAGAGCAGCTTTGCGTTCACGTAGTCCTTGAGAACGTATCGCGATGCCCGCGACTCATCTGGACTACCCTGGCCGGATCTCATGAAACCTCGAGATCGTGCATAGGCGACCAGCAATTCCTCAGCAGTTGGAACACCGGATCCGCCCTCATCGATAGGAAGAGTGTGAATCGAGATACCGTAGATAGCCTCCAAGAAGAACTTTGGAACCCGCTTGGTGACAAGATTGACGGGAGCAGCGTAGTCTCGCAGCTGGTCGATAGGCAACACACCATTGCAGACCAACTCGGCGTTGGTGGTGGCGAAGTTGGGGAACACCAAACCGGGACAATCACACAGCATAACCTCTGGAGTCAGCATGATCGTCTGGAAGTGTTTCGTCTTACCGGGAGTAGCAGATACAGACACCTTCTTGGCTCCGATAAGAGCGTTGATGGTAGACGATTTACCAACGTTGGGGTATCCAACCAGACCAATCTGAAGTCGGTCGCCTTCCTTAGCTGGCGGTGGTGCTTCAGCCATGAAGAGGGCCTCCAATTGATCAATAGATAGAACTCGAGTCGGGTCGCTCTTCATGACGTCGTAGTTGCTAAATTCATCTTTCACAGGTTTCGCACCCACCTCTTCGTCCTCCTCGCTCTCCTCGCTGTCACTTCCGTTCATCTCTTCAACCTCTCTCAGGGCGGTGAATGCTGAGAAAAACGCATATCGAATGTTGTGCTCTGTGAAGAACTCTGCCCACGCCTTTCGCTGGTCTAGCGTCAGCAGATCAGACTTGTTGACCAATAGCAAGTTTCTCTTTCGAGGATCAACCTCTTTGACGTAGTTTTCCAGATCTGGGGATCGGAAAAACAGCGGGTTTCGAGCGTCCACAATCTGCACAACCAAATCGGATCTCTCAACTACTCGCCACAGCTGTCGCCACACTTCGACGTTTCGTTCAAATGGCGTCAACAGTAAATCATTATTCTCTTGCAACATGGCCAGTCCTCGTCTCCAGTCAAGGAAAGCCTCTTTTTCTCGTCTATCGAGCTCTGTCCTGCTCATCTCCGGGGTCCACTTGGGCTTTCGCGGAATCGTGAGTTCCTGTCTATATTGAGCATGCAGTTTCTTCATCTCTTTCTTCTCCGTAACCTCTCCTCCTTGTGTGATGATTCTGATTCGCTGAGTTCGCTCAGTAGTGAAATCCTTATCGGCCAATTCAGCTGTATTGAGGAAATCGTCCAATGCTCGCTCTTGGACAACTGACCTTAGCTTAACATGACTGGGCTCGTCATTTATATCAGTCGTATACCTCTCAGCTCCACTACCGGTGGGCACACCAGATTTGATCTTGGTTCGGTCGTTAACCAACGAACGGCCCAGACCAGTGGTATTCTTTGCCTTGTTCCTGGACTTGGCACCAGGCTTCGGGCCAGTGGGTGTCTGGAAACTTTTGGGCTTGTTAGTGATTTCATCTTTTACTCGACTCACCATTTTTTGTCTGTATTATGAGTAGTTTCGTTTGTAAGCCATATCTGAATTTTTCTTAGGGTTGGGGCCAGTCACGTGATGACCAGTGATGTAATGACCAACCAAGCGCCTGGGGTAAGTGTATACGGCCAGTAGAGCGCGTTGGAGGCATTTGGAATATTACTGCGGCTCCTAAATCCCCAAATCATCCATCATTGGACTTTCTCATTGCATTTGACATGACAGACATAGCGTGGGCATTCACGATTAGTGGCGACTTTAAGCAAGGGTTCGCTGCGGTGCAGGTGCAACCACTAAGTGGACACAGCGACGACAATTTAAAGCTACAAGTTCTAGCCAGTGACGGGGAGAATGCCTTCAAGGGCATGTTACAACAAAAGTACCTCAAAGATATCGCAACGTTTCAAAAGCTAAAGGAGAACCCTGAGGAATGGATACGGATAGTCAAGTTCGTTTTCCTAGGACAACCCTCTAGCGGACAAGTTCTCGGCCTTGAATTTGCCGAGTTCGCAAAGACTCTACGTCTAGAGTGCGTATTCGATGAGGAGGACGAAGATTTGGCAGTGTCAATTAAACAGGGCTTCTCGAGTGATGACGGAGAAGCTGTCGTTGGTTTAGGCGAGATCAGGCTCACCATGAGGCCTGAGAGCGAAAAGGGTATTGTTGATATGGGTAAGCTGCTGCACTTTACAAACCAGAAGCTAGGACCGTTAATGCTGAAACAGTTGACGAAAGATTCTGAGGTCGAGGCTCTGAGGCGCAGGCTGGAGGAGTTTGTGGACCTCAAGAAGAAAGGCGACGCCGAACTGCTGAGCCGATTCGTGATGTTGCTCAATGAGAAGAAGGCCAAGATAAATGAACTGATTGGAGGTGCTTTGCCTACACAGAGTGCCAAGAGAGGGTTATCCGACCTGGAGGTCAAGGAAGAGGAAGACGAGACGCGGATCGGAATTCCGGAGGACCAAGCCGAGCCGTTGGACGCCGAGAAAATGGAGGTGGACCCTGATGATGTCACTACAGAGGAGGAGCTATCAGAAGACGAGGCTACGACAGACGAGGGATAGTTAAATAGAACATGTGTTTAATTATCCGAGAGCGCGCTGCAGGGTGTTGTGGCCGTTGGAAGGCTGCGCAGGGGTTTCCACTTTCGTCAGTCATGCATTGTCTTAGCCGGTTACGTCTTGGCGCGCTTGCAGCCGGGATATGTTCGGCCCGAAGAGTCAGTAGGATCCGGGTCAGTGCAGGTTCAAAAATTAAGCGGCCGCTCTGCGCCCTTTATTAGAGTTGAGAATAAATAGTCTATCTACTTTTGGTATGCGCATGCTCAGTTTTCGGTCTTTTCGGTCTTTTCTGGAGCCGCCTCAGTGTCCTTTGGCTGCTTTGGCTGAGCCTGTGGGATTCGCTTGTTGGTGAGAGTCAATGCCACGAGGAAGGAGACGCCCAGGAATGCCAGAGCCATGTACATGACGTCATGGAAGGCTGCGACAAACGCGTCCAGGACCTCGGTGGCAGTCTCCTGTGGCAGCGACTGGATGAGGCCTGGGCTGTTGAGCAGCGCGTCGGCGTCAGTGCCAGCTGGCAGAGAGATTTCAGCAATCTTGCTTCGGAAAACAACAGACTGGATAGTCTGTCCGAGGGTCGAGCCGATAACACCACCCATGGCTCGGAAGAAGGCGGTCATGGAGGTGGTGATGAGGACACCGCCATTCTGCTTTGGAGCTGCCACCTGGGCGTTGAGCAGAATGGACTGGAACATGCACCCGATACCCACACCGGCAATGATGAGGTAACCGATTCGCTTACCGGTAGAAGAGTACTGATCCAGAGTGGAGATCAGACCGACGCCGATAATGTTGAGACACAGTCCAACCAGAGCGAATGGCTTGGTGTATCGGGTCTTGGAAACGCTGATGCCGACAGCCATGGAGAAGATGACGACGGAGATGACCAGTGGGAGAAGGGAAATACCAGAGTGGAAAGCGTCCTCGCCCTTGACGACCTGGAAGAAGGTTGACAGGTACAGGATCAGGGCCATGAAGGCGCCAAAGAGGAAGAAGAAAGAGATGCATGGAGCCAGCACGGTCCAGTGCCTAACCACAAACCATGGCAGCATTGGGTTTTTGCAGATGGTAAAGTTGTAGACAACGTAGGCGATGACCAAAATACCACCAACGACGAAGAAGGAAATAACGATTGGGCTGTTCCACGGGTCGGTAGAGGAGCCGAAAGTGAGCGCCAGCAGAACCAGGACCAGACCAGCAGTCATCAAAACCATACCAAGGTAATCGACCTGCTTGAGCTTCTCCTTCAGAGAGCCCCGTGGCAGTGGTGGGTTGAAGAACCACCAGATGCAGGCCAGGGCAATGGCGCCGAATGGCAGGTTAATGTAGAAACACCATCGCCACGAAACATTAGAAGTGAAGGCACCTCCAACCAGTGGACCAACAACAGACGCCAGACCAAATGAACCAGCAACCAGACCTTGGGCAATACCTCGCTTCTCGAGCGCGACAATCTCGGTCAAAATCATAAACACCATGACCTGAATTCCACCTCCACCAACACCAGCCAGAACTCGGCCGCCAATCAACATGTTCATAGAGTTGGCCAAGGCGCAAACCAATGAACCAAGCTCAAACAAAACAATGGAAACCAGCATTGTGTACTTTCGACCAAAAATCATGGAAATCTTACCCCACGACAAGTTCAGAACAGCCGTAGGGAGTAGGAAACCAGTGGCAATCCAGTTGATCTTGCCAAAATCATGGAACTTATCACCAACTGTCTGTAGCAAAGTCGCGACAATAGTCTGATCCAAGGCATACAAAAACATGCTAATCAGAAGAGAAAATCCACATAGAAGCAATGGAGCACCGTGTAAAACTTGATCCTCAGCTGTAGTACCATCTCCAGCACTCTCTATCTCCTCCTCAGCTGGTCCATTGTCCGGGTGGCTATCGCGGTCATTCGTAATGCTCTGAACAGAAGTGTGCGTATCAACTGGAGTCTCGCTCTCTCGAGACTCTTCCTTAAGTGACCTTTCGTCTAGTGAGGCCATTATGCTGTTTGTTAGTACTGTGTGTCGTATAAATTTGTACAGTGCCCTACATTTTATACTAGTGGTAACTTTGCTTTTTCCAAAAACAAAACCTTCGGATGCCACTCCGAACCTAGACCGGGTATCCGCCGTGCCTCAACCCAGTGCGCACCCTGTACTCCCAATGTGCCCTACCCTTTTAGTGAATCGGTTCTCCGAAAGATTTGCGGATGGCGAGCCAATATACCCGTTTTGTGAGATCGTCGATCACCGTTTATTATCGATAGATATTGTGACACGCTAGTTTAGTACTAACCGTTAAAGTAACTATTCACAATTCTTCAATGTTTAACTTAACTGTGTCTATAAGTTATAATTCATGCGTTGACTGCCCTGCTCCTTGCTGCATAAGGTACAAGGACCAGGTTCCAAGTAATGTTCCGATAGCTTACAAATCATATCGGTCGCCACCATGTAAATTGCGGTTCCGAACTCTCATCGGACGGTTATCCGTACTATGGTCGGCTTGCCGACAAAGTCACGTGACACGGACTTGCGACCTGGAAGTTTTGAGCCTACGCGTCTATTCGCGGGGTCAGACAGGTCGTGTGAGAGCGGTGACGCAGCCGGTGAAGAGTTGGGGGGAATCAATTTAGCTTTGAGTTCAAATTAGTTGGTTGAAAGATGTAACCTGGCAAGCTAATATTGTGTGGACGCAGATAGAAGACTAATTGGGTAAGCGGCGCGATCAGATAAGATTCGATCCGAAGTACTCGGTATCCGAGGAATCGGGTCCGTTTAGGTCGTGCTGAGAATTGTGAGTTTCTCGAATGACGTGCAATTGACTTGATTAGTACTCTGCCAGTCTCCCTCAATGGGCCGCTATTGACTCCTAGCGTAACTGGATTGAACAGTGACGTCACAAAGTCGCCACCCGATCAGCATAACTGCTGTGGCGGCCGCGAAGTACCGCCGCAAAGATTACCAATGTTCAGAAGTCAGCACTTAACAATTGTCACGTGAGACGCAATGCAGGTCAGCAAAAATTTTCCATGTCTATGCATGCCAAGTATCAAGTCTGGTCCGTGGGGGAGAACATGGGCGATAATTGTTTTGAGAGCTAGTGACATGATCTAGTATGGATAGAGGATAGCGACTGGTAGCGAGTAGACTCTGTTTGGGAAACGTGAAGTTGGCTCGCACGTAGCTATGCCTCGGGTATATAGCCTCACGGCTCAGGGGCTCAAACGCTTCACCGTGGGTTTAACGGTAACAACGGAGACAACGGAAACAACGCCACGTGCCGGTAAATCATTATGCCGGCCAGGTTCCGGTTATCTATGCGTGTTTTAGATTTGCAGGGGAGACTTAACTCTAAGGTCGTATTTGATATGAACAACATACTAAGATAACGGTTAAGTCAGATGTGAATTCGAACTTGTCCCAACACGGCTGAACGTTTCACGTAACTTGCTTCACGTACTTACTGGACCCTATTCGCGCGCTCAACAACAATCTAATGTAAAGGTACGCTCGGCTATTCAGGGCTGAGAGTAACAACGGTTTTCCGAAAGTCAATCGGTTCGAACTCATAACGTACTGGGGCGCCGACGTTGGCTTACGTGGTCATGTAAGGGACGGTAGCGCCGTTCCTCACCCACGGCTACAGACAGCTGAGATGACAGTGAGTCACGGTTGTTTTTGGGCTCGGAGGCCCGAGTCTGATGTGGCGCTGGAAAAAACTACTTCGGACAATTTGCCGGTTATCTGATCCGACACTTTCGGCCGCCCGGTGAGGCTCCCGGTAGAGCATCGGGTGGAGCATCGGGTGGAGGATCGGGTGGAGCATCGCATCGGGTGGAGGATCGGGTACCGGTTAATGGTATTGAGTCGTGTGACCAAGATATTAATTACCCATCAAGGTGCGCCACCTTGCGGACTTCTACAACACGTGTCTGTAGCCGTCCCAATCAGACCCTGTACGTGAGCCACTCTATGCCTGCGCCTAGATTAGGAACCGTGCTCGAAATATACGCGCTACACCCAATACGCTCAATCTGATTACTATCAGTTGGAGAAAACTCATCGTGCGGCGCGCCCCAGAGATAATCCGGGATGGGGTGATGTCTTGGTCATCTAACGGTCTGCGTGCATAGCAGCGCGCCAAAAGCTTAGTCTGGGGCGAAGATGGACGCTTGCATATGTCAGGGCAGATTGAGTAGTACTGTGGCGCTTTTACCACTAGTACCGACACGCTTTGGTTTAAGTCTGTGGAGGAAGAGGCAAGAACGCTACGATTTTCATTTCACGAGGGGCGCTCAGCTGGTTATTCACTCAGTTGGGATTTTCAGAGTTCTTAGACTCACTCAGGTCGAAAGTCTCAACGATGAACCAACGTGTTTGCGGCTTCCGGCTGTTCCGGGCCAATCAAGGCACCGGACAACCTTGACAGCAGACCTCACGACCACAACAGAAAAGTCAACAGCAAAAAGCCTCAATTGGTACCAATGGCACTGCGAAGCGGCTGAGCGACATGGAATCGTGGGCAATGTAGAATGAGCTGCAGCCGGTGGTCGGACATGACGACGCGTCAGTTGAGCTTGCCATCACCATAAACACATGCACCACCAGGCCAACTAGTGATCAGAACTACCCACTCGATGGCTAGAGTGGCGTGACAGCCGCCCGTCTCAGGAGATTGACCTTTAAGTCTCGTTAAGTCACCCCGCACGCAGACCGCGGCATAAGGCTGCATCCGCTATAGCACGCCAATCACGTTATCTGTCAACGCCGGTGCACGCATTGCGTGACCAAGCGAGCGGCACGATACGGTCGATATGGTTAGCTTGCGTGGATCATTCTTATTCGCTGTCCATAGCACTACCGTTAACTGGGTGTTTGGCGTATCTCGCGAGTGTGCACGCTTCGCCCACGAGAAATGTACCTTACGCGAGGGGAAAATCTGCATGTCTTGGCCTGACACGCATCAAAACACTCATCACCGTCTCCTGCTAGCCAAACACGTAGATCACTCGTCACCAAAAATCTGGTCCTATCGATGCATTGCAGGCATCACGATGGTGTGGGTCGCCGTTTTCCTGGCAAGAAATGAACTATAGCGCCGCGCGCCAGGGGTAGCATTGTGACATGTGCGTGTCTTTAATACAGTGAAAACAGCGATTAGCAGTGAATCTGCGGTGAAAAGTGAGTGAACAGTGAAGATGTGGGTGAGTGAAGTTGCCACAACCTTGGTTAACTCACTTTGCCTAACTGCTTATAACAGGTATGCCAAATCTATAAATGTTGGTGGTGCCGCGCGTATTATGGGCGCACGTTTACCGGTCTAGCCACGACCGGTACCGACCAGGACACGTAGCATTAATGAAGAAAAACACATGAAATCAGTCTCCAACTCTACTAAACATTAATATAATCTCAAACACCTTAGTCTATATATAACCGCTTCATAAAGTGTGTTTTGTTTTTCTTGGGCGTGCGCACTAGCCCCTTAAGACACTCCAAAACACATCCGAGCAATAGATGTACCTAGTCTCCTCCCACTATCTTTGACTTTCGTTTCTTTCATTTCAAGTCACTCGTTTAGACTCTTAGGACATTCCTTCAACACTTCGCTTCACACTACTCTCCAACATTCAACAAACCTGTTATTATTATTGACAACCGCCTATTAAGAGCACACCCATTAAGCGCCCGATACCCATGAACGGCTTCTCACCAATGACCCAGTATGAGCTGCAGTTCACGCCTCTACTGCCCTCTCAATTGCTCATGGGCTCACCCTTCCAGCCCGGCACTCCAGCCATGTCGCAGTTTGGTTCCTTTGGTGGCCCTGCCACCCCTGGTTTCTCGCCAGCGACTGACCAGTTCGGCGCCTCCTACCTTCAGCACCAGTACTATGCCACCTCTATTGATCTTGAGAACCGACCAAGAACAGTCTACCTGGGCAACATCCCCCCTGAGACTTCCCCTGAGGAACTGCTGAACCACGTTCGATCCGGCATCATCGAGTCTGTCAAGATGGTGCCAGAGAAGAACTGTGCCTTCATCTCCTTCTTGGACCATTCCTCTGCTGCCCACTTCCACTCCGACGCCATGCTCAAGCGGCTCTCCATCAAGGGCCAGGAAATCAAGGTCGGCTGGGGAAAGTCCATGCCTGTCTCGCCCACTGTCTCGATGGCTGTCTCGCAGGACGGAGCTTCCAGAAACGTCTATCTTGGAAACCTGCCTGAAGATATAACCGAGGAGCAGATTCGAGAGGAGCTCTTCAAGTTTGGACCTATCGACACTATCAAGCTCGTCCGAGAAAAGAACATTGGATTTGTCCACTTTCTCAACATTGCCACGGCCATCAAGGTGACCCAGCAGCTGCCAAATGAGCCCCAGTGGGCTGGCAGAAAGATCTTTTATGGAAAAGACCGATGTGCTTACATTTCAAAGACCCAGCAGCAGAATGCTGCCCAGTACTTGGGAATTACCCCTGGCTACGAGCACCTGCTGGCCCACGCTGACCGAGAGATGCTCTCGGCGGCTCTGGCCCAGCAGTCCGCCGCCGCAGTGGCCGTGGCTACCACCGCCGGCGGTGCCAATAACGTTGGTAACCGAACGGTGTACCTTGGTAACGTTCACCCAGAGACCACCATTGAGGAGATTTGCAACGTGGTTCGAGGCGGTTTGCTGCACAACATTCGTTACATTGCCGAGAAGCACATTTGCTTCGTGACCTTTGTTGACCCTACTGCCGCTGCGCAGTTCTTTGCCATGGCCAACCTTCAGGGTTTGGCTATCCACAACCGACGACTCAAGGTCGGCTGGGGTAAGCACTCCGGCTCTCTTCCAAACGCTATTGCCCTTGCTGTCACCGCCGGTGCCAGCCGAAATGTCTACATTGGAAACATTGACGACAACTGGCCGGAGACTAAGCTCCGACACGACTTTTCGGAGTACGGTGAAATCGAGCAAATTAACTTCCTGCCAGAAAAGTCTTGTGCGTTTGTCAACTTCACCAACATCACCAATGCCATCAAGGCTATTGAGGGTATCAAGCAGAAGGAGGATTACGCACAGTTCAAGATCAACTTTGGTAAGGATCGATGCGGTAACCCTCCACGACAGCTCGCCCACAAGAACGCCTCCAACGAGAGCGCCTCTGAGGACGGTGGCAGCCCAGGCACTAACGGCGAGTACTACGACAGAATCAGCGGTAGCTTGAGCACCAACAACGTTCTGGCACGGTACTTGGCGCAGGCGCAACGAGAACAGTACATGTACGCTGCCGCGGCTGCTGTTGCTAACACCAACCCGGCCGAGAGCGGTAACAGTTCTGGTTCTGAGGCTAAGAGCAACTTGGCCAACAGACGCCGGGCTAAGAAGGAGAAGACTAAAGATGAAGATGAGAAGGAGGAGAGCAAGGAGGAAAAGACTGAGGTTCTTGGTCTAGCCATTGAGACTGAGGCCAAGGACGATAAAGAGACCAAGGAGTAGCTCACGAGCACTGTATAGTCACGGAGCACTCTTGCTCGCACATTGTTAAATTAGTTTTGCTTGGTTTTAGGTGCGGTTGTATTGAGTTTGGTATACAATAAACATTCGTTTGTTTTTCAAAAATCCAAGATGAGATGAGATGTGTCTCTGTGTGAATCATGTCTTGCTTTATTAAAACTAAATCTCAGAAATATAAATAAATACCCAACGTTAATAGTAGTTCAGCCGGTGGCATAAAGCCTGGTATAGCAGCTCGATGTGAGCCAGTTTTGTGTTAGCTGGTTGCCATGTCGAGGCGGAAAGGGTCTACTGACTGCTAGTGTCCACAACTTCCTCCTCCAACTGCCACTCGTCAATCTCGAGAAACTTTCGCTTGATTTCATCCACCTTCTTGGCATAATCAGGATCCTCCTTCTCTTCCACTTTTATCTTTTTTGTCTTTCGCTTCTTGGTATCGTACTCCTGCTCACTCTCGTCGTCGAAGACCTCGTCCTCAGATTCATCTAGCTCTAGAACCTCTTCCTCGGCATGGTATGATTTTCTCCTGGGCATTCTATCGAGCAGCTCTTCTCGAGTCAGCTGTTTGAGCGGCATTCGAACGGGCTTGGAAATGACGTTGTGGTTGTACTTTTTTGGCGATTTCTGGGGCGAAGATGCTGGTGAAGACCTCGAGGGGGTCGAGTAATTTGGATCTTCGTAAATGACGATATCCTCATCCTTGTACACGCGCGGCGTCCTTGGCTTGACGTTCATCTTTGTCTTTGAGAAGCCAAACACATCATCATCGTTAAACGGATCCTCCTGGATGGTGTGAAACTTGAGTTTACGCGCGGGTGACACGGAGAGGACAACAGATCGTCCTGATTTCGTGCTTTTACGCGGCGTGATGTTTTCCTTCTGCGGTGAGTTCTCGACGGAGCTGAGCCCTGTGAACTTGGAGCTCGGCTTGAGCTGATGTTTCTTGCTAGGTGTAGAGGTGAACGGAACGATGTTCTCGTCGTTCTCCTCATTGTCTTCAAAGATTGTCGATACTTCAGAGATTGTCCCTCTTCGTGATCGCGTCGTTCGCGTCATGTTCAAGCCAACCACTGACCCCGCCAGCGGCTGGTTCAGTCGTTTTCGCACTGGTCGCGGCATCCTTAAACAAGGGATGGGATCAATCTGTAACTCGTATCCGTCACTTGATATCTAAAGGTGAGGGCGCTAACTTGTCGCCTACTAGTTGGCAGTCTCGTGATCTCAACGCGTTGGGATATTAGGGTAGGGGTGATCGGCCCACGTTTAATCTAGGATTAGGGTTCTGGGTTGGGGTACGGATCCGCTGGGACCGATAAGACTTAAGCTCCGAGGTGATTCATATCCACGATAGCATGACTGTGGAGACCGAGCAGAGCATCACTGTCCCTGGGTCAGAGATCCGTGGTCTATTGACTATTCCACAGGCACGTGATCAGTCCCGAAAAGAAAGCGGCCGAGTGGTTATCATTTGCCACGGTCAAGGCGGTCACAAAAACTACTGCTACCAGAAGCTGTTGGCCGAGTCATTAACGCAGGCTCACGACTATTATACGTTTAGGTTCGACTTTAGCGGTTCAGGTGACTCTGGCGAGGTGCCCGACCCCAAGCAGGGAAGACTTATAGATGGAGATGTTGACGATATCGACAGGGTTGTCAAGTATCTAACTAAAGACCGGAATTTGGCCTTGGCTGGTTTAGTGGGCCACTCTCGGGGTGCCTATGCTTGTTTTCTATGGGCTGTGGCTCACCAGAATGAGTACAAGATTCCATCTATTGTGAACTGTGCTGGTCGATTCAGGCACCGAGGTTCTATGGAGCGAATTAACCAAGTTCTACCAGACGCCCAGAAGAATGGCGGCTTCTGGCAAAAGATGTACAGGCACGGAGAGTATAAGGACGTGTGGGTTCCGCATCACGAGGTTGTTTACAACGCAACGACATATCCTGACGACTACATTGAGAGTCTGGACAAGTTCATTGACGTCTTATCAATTTATGGCACAAAGGACCATATCGTTCCTCTCAAAGATGCTGACCTGTTTGCCGAGAAGCTCAAGGATCAGAACGTGTTGAGACTTGTTCAGGACGCAGACCACAACTATTACCAAAAGGTGGAAACGGACGGAGAGAAGATAAAGGTCAACCACAACCCCAGGGTGGTTGAGATTGTGACAGACTGGTTCTCTCCCGAGTACGAACGAAACAGATGGCTGAGGCACCACGCTGCCGGTCTGATTTCACGGTTCAAGAACGTCGAGGGGGTGCCGAACTTCCGAGATTTCGGCGGATACCAAACTAAGAACGGCGATGTTGTCCGGCCCGGCGTCATGTTCCGATGCGCGCTGCCAATGCAAATGACCAAGGGCGGTATGGACACTGTTCGGAAGCTCGGAATAAAAAAGTTCTTTGACTTCCGGTCCATCAATGAGACCGAGAGACAGCCGTCGCCGGAGATTTCCGGAGTGGACAGGGAGTGGGTTCCTGTTTATAGGAACCAGGACGCGTCGCCTGTGGCCATTGCCGAACACAACAAAAAGTTCCTAGATCCTCTCACCGGGTTCAGTCAGACATACCACAATATTCTCAGTCGAGCCGGACCAGCGTACCGAGAGGTCTTTTTGCACATTCGAGACCGGCCAGAAGACGGTTTCGTGATCCACTGTACCGCTGGAAAGGACCGAACTGGCTTGGCTGCCGCATTGATTCTGCTTCTGCTAGGCGTGGATAGCGACACTGTTGCCCGAGACTACGAGCTGACGACTGACGGCCTGAAGGACGAACTGCCCAAGTACATGGCCAAACTAGCCAAGGGCTCAGACGACCCTGAGTTCCTCGGTGCCTTTGCTAAGCTCTTGTCCAGTACTTACGATACCATGCTGATGGCTATTGACATGATTAACGACGACTTTGGCGGACCAGAAGGCTACATGAAGGACTACTGCAAGCTCACGGACGACGACATTGCAAAAATTAGAAAGAATTTGTTGGTTTCGTCTGAGTGGACCGGTTGGAAGTACATGCTTTAGTAGCTCGAAAGCCCTAGACTGTATAGATATCAATAGCATTACTTCGTCAGAAAATAACCCTTACCTTGTTAACCCTCACCCTATTCCAAAGGCTGGACCGATCTGTTGACTGCGCAGATCACGACAATCCTCAACAGTTCACGTCAGTTGCTGTACCGTACCTAACATTACTTGAGCAGTCAATCAGCAAGTGTATAGCCGTACCCCTCTCCAGGGTAATGCCCATGTAATTGCCCCGCCTGCAACTCTATAAAAGAACGAGTGCCACGAGTGAGACTGTGAAACATACCAGCCACATGGTACTAAAACGACGAAATGTGCAACTTAGAACTTCACAGGAAGCAGAGGGGATAATTGTGAGTTCAGTAACACAATATGTGCAACTTAGCAGTGCATGGCCTGGATGCGCCTGTGCAGTACAGATGCGTGCGGCGCGAACGCAAGACCCAAGATTGCTGCTAGCGGTGTCCTTACTGACATAGATGGTGCAAGAGGTATCCTTTTACTTTGACGACAGCAGCGAGCACCGTCACGTGGCGCTTGCTGGCGAGTTCACGAAATGGCAGCCGGAGCCAATGCACTTGGTGACTGGCACGCAATACACCAGGGCAGTATTGCTGGAAGCTGGACGGAACTACATGTATAAGTTTGTGGTGGACGGCGAGTGGGTTTTGGCTAGGGATAGGCCGACGGGTAGGTAGACGAGAGCAACTGGTACCAGTAGTGATTATGGCGGATTGAGGAGAGATGACATGGGTCACATGGCTTATTAAGCGCGAGACGGAACTTATTACGACGTTTTTATAAGCGCTGTCGATCTGTGCGGTTTGTCCAAATGCTGTGAGGTGAATGCATAGGCTAACTTAGTGGACGACAATGGTATTCTTAATCACATCATTTCAGTAGAGGCGGCGCTGTCCGAGAATGGGGGTGAGTATGGGGATGAGACTAGGCAAGAGGTTCTTCCACGACACTATCGCTGATACTTGAGCGCAGCGAAAGTATCGCTCCGTTCGTGCTAACAAGAATGCTCCACACTCTACACTAACAGCTCAAGCAAAGTGTCCAAGTACGGCACGCTCTCCGACGACTCCGAATCCGTCGCAGTCAACAGAGCCAGCTGCGGTGTCCTTGGTATGCTACGCGCCTTCTTCGCACAGATCTTTGGCTTCATTGGATCTATTTTCAGCAGGTCTTAACCCTGGCAAGACGTTAATGACGTTGACTGGCGAAATGAGCTAATACCAATTGACACGCTTTAATTAGTGACGAGAACATGAACTTTGACATCAAGACTACGTAGAATTGTGCTACTGGACAAGTTCCCTACACCGAGTGTACACCCGGTTCCGTACAGCAGGTCGAACGCATATCTCATCGCGCGCATGTCTCACTCACTAAGCCGCAATTTAATTTCGAATGTAATTTAACCCTGCCCAGAGGATCTTTCGCTATGCCCAGGGACTTACACGTTTAGGTAAGAGCCATGAAGTGGGTAGGGCTCACGATTTTGTTCGCAGTATGCACGGCCATCAAGCCACTGCCACCACACACAGACTTCAGCGGCGACCCCTTCCAAGTACCCATATCGTTGGACCGGCCACCAGAATGGATCCCACACAGGCCACATGTCGTAGCACCTCAAGCAGGCTCGCAATCAAATGGGCCCATACAGACAAACAAGTTCTACGGTAACATGTTGGTAGGACGGCGGCAAGATCCTGTGTGGACGCATCCTTACGGTTTGTGGTGGAATACAGAGCCTGGAAGGGAAGGCATATCCATCTCGCAGACCTCGCAACACCACTGGCACGAGATCTCCGACCAGGGCAAGAATAGGGTCCAAATGATGAGGGGCGCCGGAAAAGTGGAGTCGCTTGTGCTGAGTGCACAAGAGTTTGTTCCATACGGGTACCAGTTCACCACAGGAAACTACGATCACATGTCTGTATGTGTCAACTTTACAGTCGACAATCAGCCAGATTCGCATATGCATATGCCTCTAACCCTCGGAATGGGGTTCGTGAGTGCCATCTACAACAATGTCGTCCCAGAAATCTCATCACGTATGGGCATACATCATTTTGAAAAAGTCCACTGGACAAGGCCAATAGACAAGTACCGGGTAAGGCTAGGCAACGGGGCCACCTGGCTGCTGTATGCATCTTTTCTCAGACCAATCAAGGTTCACAACTCGACACGGCTCCCCAAGCCCACGCCATTCAAGTTTGTTGACGGAAAGATCGTTGCGTCCAGTTCAGCTAGGCACATGCTGGTCCAGGTGGCCCTATGCCCACATCTTGTCAACGAACATGCGTACGACGCCGCCGCTGGCATGTACTTGAAATCAGCAAAGGTCACTGCAAACGTTATATCCAAGGACGTGAGCACTGTCACGTACAAACTCGACTACCAAACTGGTGGCCACAGCAGCTCCAAGAAAGCGCTCATCTTTGCGTTACCGCACCAAGTCGACTCCTTCACCGCCGAAATGCGCGGGACAGCCACTGAAATCACGCTGCAGTCAACGGTATTTGGGCTGCTGACCGGGTGCCTAACAAGGCACCTCGAAATGCAGGAAAACGAACTGCCCACTGGTATTGGCTTTCTACCCTGGTCACCCAAAAGCGGTTCGCCGTCGCTACCACAGAACAACGATAAGAAGTTTCAAGCGAGAATGACAAATACGTATCCCCCGGCCTTGCTTGAGACCATCAGGAACGTCTTTGCCCTTGAATTCAACTATTACATCTTTGCTCAGCTCAACCTGGGAACAATGTATTTTGGCGGCAAGACACTGGGGAAGTACGCTTATATGGCTCTCGTCGGACGGTACATCCTCCAAAGGCCCAGCGACGAGATCCTGCCAGGCTTCGAGAACCTCAAGAACGCCTTCGCAATGTTCAAGGAGAACAAACAGTGGTTCCCTCTCTTCTATGACACCACTTGGAAAGGCTTGGTGCCCTCGTCGGGTATGCACGACCAGTTTAGCGATTTTGGAAGCATGTACTACTGTGACCATCACTTTCACTTTGGATATTTCGTTCACTCCGCAGCGATCATCGCAATGCTGGACAAGGATATTGGTGACGGGACGTGGCTTGAGCAGAACAAAGACTGGGTCAACTCGCTCATCAGAGACGTGGCGAATCCGTCGCACGAGGACAGGTTCTTTCCAGTTTTCAGAACATTTGATTGGTATACCGGCAAATCTTGGGCCACTGGTCTCCGGGAAACCGAAGACGGAAAGGACGAAGAGTCGTCTTCCGAGGACTACCATTTTCTGTATGGCATGAAGTTATGGGCCCGAGTCATTGGCGATGGAGCCATGGAGGCAAGAGCAAACGTTATGCTAGCGGTGATTCGACGTTCGCTCAACATGTACGTCCTGTACTCTGACGACAACAAGGTTGTTATTCCTCAAATGAGAGAGAATAAAGTCAGCGGCATTCTGTTTGAAAACAAAATCAGCTACACCACGTATTTTGGTCTCAACAAGGAGTTCATCCACGGTATCCACATGCTTCCAACGACGCCCATCTCAAGTTATGTGCGCGGACCAGACTTTGTGAGGGAGGAATGGGAAAACATCTGCGAGCCCATCATCAACTATGTCGAGACTGGCTGGAAGGGCATTCTGATGCTGAACAAGGCAACGTTCGATCCTCAATCGGGAATAGATTTCTTTGGGTCGCCGGCGTTCCAAGAGCGGTGGCTGGACAATGGCATGTCGAGGACTTGGTCGCTGGCTTTCTCGGGCGGCTTATTGTAATATTAGTGTAAAATAGTGTCACGTCGTCAGGTCTTGTATATGAAACAGACTCCATAGCTGTCGCACCACTTTTTAACTTGTTCCAGGTCAAGGTCTAGATGGTGTGCAGTTTGTAGGAACTTTGTCAAGTCCTCAATCACCACGGGCTGATACTGCAGGATTTTCTCATACCACTTTGCTGTCTCTTCTTCTTGCAGCTTCTTTGGGTTGTCTTTCAAGCACCGGCTTATGCGTTTGTTGATTAAGTTAGCCAATTGCTGAGAAGTGAAGATGGTGTTTGATGTCCCCGAGTCCGAATCTTCAATGTAAGGTTCCAGTATTGGTGAGTCTCCAAAGTCCTCAATGTTCAGGGTATGCAGCTTCTCAATCATCTGTTGTTTGGTTTTCTGAGGCTTGAATCCATACTTGTCCAGGAGCTGTCGCAGTTCTTTGATTGACATTTTGCTGTAGTCCACCGGTTGAAAGAGCGGCGTTCTGTCAGTATCCGAGTCAGGGACCTCAAAGCTTACAGTTGAGACTGTGTCAGAGGCTACCGTCACGGTATCACCTACTATGATTGAAGTGTCGCCTTCGTCGTCCGTAATCACAATCACGTCATCATCACCATCGTCGTCGTGTATCGAAATGATTGAAATGTCGAAATCTGGGGTATCGCCGTGAAGGGTCATGAGATCGTCAGCGTTAAACTCTTCAGGTATATGCGCTGAGCTGTCCCAAAGTAAGCTACCACTGGATTTCTGGCCAAGGCAGTGTCTTTTGAATGGAGGAAAGACAAGCGTGAGGGCGGCAATGTGAGCAACGCCTCTTCGAGGAGATATGACTTTAGGCTGAGGCGGCTGATTTTTTTTTCGTATCGTCCGTTTGATCTGTTGCTTGAACTTACCGGGTTTGCCTGAAATCACGAGCGTATTATTGTCTGTTGAGAGCACTGCTTGCTTCTTGTTCTTTGGCTTCCTTTCTTTCTTCTCTCTCGGCTTGTCACGAGTTTGGCGGTTAACTGATGTCTCCTTAAGAACACGCGCTTCCTTCGGCTGGTATATGAAGTGATCCAGTAGACCAGTCACTTCCATACCGGTTAAGCGCTACCAGTGACATGTACAATTTTACCCTGACAACTGACAACCGGGTAAGCGAACCTTGTGTGGAGAGTTGAGAATGGTGCAGAGTTTGTTTTTGTCTTTACCTGCAGATGCGCTCGCGCCGATAACGATATCGCCATCGCCACAAACATTCGCGCACTCTGTTGGCAGTACAACATGATTGACGAACAGCAGCCGCTGCTCCGGCGGCCTAGGTTGGTGAGTCGGTTCACCTGGGCTCGTATGACGGCCTTTGTGACCATCGGAGTTCTCTTCATGCTCGGATGGTCGCTGGTCTTTGCGCCCAGGACATCGCTAGGCAGAGACTGGCGACGACTTCACAGCAACCGTATCACCTTTTCCGAAGTGGAACGAATTCTGCTGGGTTCAATCAAGTCAGAAAATCTCAGAGAATGGAACTACAAGTACACGCAATCACAGCACCTGGCAGGCCAAGGCTACGACCTTGTGGAGTTCACCAAGGACAAATTTGAAGAGTATGGAATTTCCTCTGTCATTGAGACTTATGATGTGTACCTCAACTATCCTCATGACCACGCCGTAAACTTGCTCAACGACGACGGTAGTGTGAAGTTCAGTGCTAGTTTGAAGGAAGACAAGCTCAAAGAAGACCCAACTTCGAACCTTGACGACGAGGACCTGGTGCCTACTTTTCACGGCTACTCGGCCTCGGGAAATGTCACTGGCAAACTTGTCTACGCCAACTACGGCCGAAAGGCGGACTACGACTTGCTGGTGTCGAAAGGAGTCGACTTCAAGGACAAGGTTGTAATTGTGCGGTACGGGCACATTTTCCGGGGACTCAAGGTCAAGTTTGCCCAGGAGCTCGGAGCGTCAGCCGTGCTCATCTACTCTGACCCTGGCGACGACAATGGTATCACAGTCAAAAACGGATACAAGGCCTATCCCGATGGACCTGCTAGACAGCCTTCCTCGGTTCAGCGAGGCAGTGTCCAGTTTTTGTCTTATGCGCCTGGTGACCCTACAACAGTGGGGCGGCCCAGCAAGGGCAAGGTGCACAGAGACGACCCCTCTGATCACATTCCTTCTATCCCCAGTATTCCAATTAGCTACGTTGATGCTATTCCCTTGTTGGAGCAGCTGAACGGTAAGGGTCCGAAGGGAAAGCACCTTGGAGACGACTGGGTTGGTGATTTGGATGAGTTTGACTACAGCGTCGGACCCTCTAATCTTGAGGTTCACGTCTACAACAGCCAGGACTATGATATCCGGCCGATTTGGAACGTTGTCGGCAGAATCGATGGTGTCATACCCGACGAAGTCATCATTATTGGAAATCACCGAGACTCATGGGTGACTGGCGGTGCCGCCGATCCTAACAGTGGCTCCGCTGCGCTTATCGAGCTTGCCAGAGCTTTTGGCATCCTTCTCAAGCTTGGCTGGCGGCCAACGCGTACTATTCTACTTGCATCCTGGGACGGCGAAGAGTACGGTTTGGTGGGCTCTACGGAGTGGGGTGAGGACCACGCGAAATACCTCAAGGGCCATGCGCTTACGTACATCAACGTCGACAGCATTTGCACTGGCCGATTCTTTGGAGTTCAGGCTTCTCCACTGCTGCAAGACGTGGTTAAGAACATCACCAAACGAATCACCAACTTTGAGGGCAATGGAACCTTGTATGAGGACTGGCAGGGACAGGAAGGAGGTGTGGCGTTTGCGCCTCTGGGCTCTGGAACTGACTACACCGTGTTTCAGGACTACCTGGGTATTGCGTCAGTGAATCTTGAGTTTGTCGCTACCGACAAGCTTTACCACTACCACTCCAACTACGACTCGTTCCACTGGATGGACACGGTTGGTGACCCGGGATTCAAGTGTCATGCTGTTGCCACCAAACTCTGGGCTCTGCTGACTGCCACCCTAGCTGAGAGCGGCCTGGTGCTGTTCAAGACTGAACCATACAGCGAGCTTCTGCTTGACTACACCAAGGAGCTTCTAAAGGAGCTAGAAAAGGACGAATACAAGGACCTGTACAAGGCTACTCGAGGGCAGTTTGAGGCTTTGAGGAAACAAGTTGATGAGTTTGCGCTGGTTGCCAGCAATTACGACGACTACACCAAGGCGCTGGAAGAAGAGTCTACTGTGGAGTATCCATGGTACGACTTTCCAAAGAAGCTCGCGCTATTGTTCAAGATTAAGGTGGCCAACAACAAGCTGAAGAAGCTGGAGCGGCTGTTTCTCTATGAGGATGGCTTGGATGGCAGGCCGTGGTTCAAGCACGTTGTGTTTGCTCCTGGTAGGTACACGGGCTACGCGGGCGCGATACTTCCAGGACTGCTTGAGGCAATTGAGGACAAGAATACTGCGCGGACCATTAAGTGGTGCAACGTGATCAAGTCGTGTCTGGCGGGAGTGACTGAGCTGTTGTCTTAGCGAGCCGCTGATGCACAATTATTTACGATCCTTTATGATAGAACAAATGAATATTAAGTTTCCATTGCATAAGACGTGACACGTCGCGTCGCGTCGCGTTCGCGTCTAACCTAACCCTCGTGCTCTCGTTAATGTCGCGAGTCGCGTTCACAGCGACATACACAGTATCATAGCATCACCATGACGGAGCCGGTTTTGGGTAAACACGAGAGGGGTTCAGACAAAGAGAACGAAGTTGTCCTCCCTCCAAGAAAAAAGACCAAGGAAGAGCGAGATGAGGAGAAGCGAATCGAACGTGAACAGAAACTTGAAGCTGAAAGGTTAAAGAGGCTGCAGCGCGAAGCGGAGCGTGAAGCTGAGAGACAGAGGAAGGAATTAGAGAAGCAAAGAAAGGAGGCTGAGCGGGAGGCTGAGAAACAGAGGAAGGAAGCTGAAAAGGCTCGTAAAGAGGCCGAGAAAGAAGCTGAAAAGGCTCGAAAAGAAGCCGAGAAAGAAGCTGAAAAGCTAAAGAAAGAGCAGGAGAAGGCGAGGAAAGAAGCGGAACGTGAAGAAAAGAAGCGACAGAAGGAAGAAGAGAAACGCCAGAAAGAACTAGACAAGAAGCAAAAAGAGAAACTGCAGCCGAAGCTGAGTAATTTCTTCAAATCAGCTCCAACTCCTACGAAAGCTACCCCAAAGAAAGAAGCTCTGTCAGATTACAAGGCAACGTTTCTGCCGTTCAACTTGAAGAGTAACGTCACCCTGGCAACGAGGCCTCCCCACGCAGCGAGCAATGACGACATTAGGACATGGATGTCCAAGCATAAACGTAACCGTGGATACACGCCATATAACACCACACAACTGTTTGAGTCATGGAATCTGGGACAATGCGACGAGGTTCAGCTGCGCCAGAAACTGAAGCAAGTTCCATGGAAATATCTACATTTTGCCGAAGATATTAGACCGCCATATGTTGGAACTTTCTCTAAAGGCTGTGCATTTGCCACGAGACCTCACGAGCGTTGCGTGCAAGAGCTAAATTACGATTACGATTCCGAGGCAGAATGGGTGCAAGGAGAGGATGACGACGATGGAGAAGATCTAGGTGATGAAGATGATAGCGATGATTCTATGGACGATGGTGATGATATGGATGATTTCCTGGCGGCGGACGATGAGACATCAAAACGGCATATGGTATGCCAGCAGCCGCCGATAGTGAAGTGGAACGACGGAACAGATGACTATTTTGACAGTTTGCCGATAGAGTTTCTTGCATTAGTTGACGGGCCGATTGATCCATACAGGAACTATTGGGGCGACGTCAAACTTGGAGGCAAGCTGGTAAGCCCGGAAAAATCAATCCAACCCACCACGCCTAAGCGGAAGACAATTACAGACGACGTTATGAAGGAGTTTTTGCTGAAAATCATAGAGAGCAAGGATGTGAATAGGATTGTGCTGATTGAGTTTCTCAAGAAGGATTTTCCAAAGTTCTCAAAGCAGGCTATAAGGAACTCGATAGACGATGTGGCTAGGAGGGTAGGCGATAAGGAGGTGGACAAGAAGTGGGAGATTATGCCTGAAATCGCCCACAAGTATGGACTGCAGACGAGCGCAGCAAGCATTCCAGTCAACGTTCAACCTGTTCAACAAGCTGCCGTTTCAACGACTGTTCAAAGCTTTCAGAACTACCAACCACAGTTCGTTCAACCGATTCCCCAGCCAGTTTTCCAGCCGGCGCAGAACAGTCAGCCTCAGTCCACGCAGCCACCGGCACAGCCAACTGTGATTGAGCTTGATTAGACCATTAGATTGCATGTATGATGATAACAAGGAAGGGTAATGATCATAAACTGAACTAAATCGCTACGTATTCAGATTATGGCCGTAGATGTTCGCTCACCTGACAGGGCTCAATCAAGTTACAACGTGCATGTGACATCACGCAGGACTAAGCCCAGTACTATTTATTTGAACACACTTCAATTGGCTTTGTCAAGTCAAATAAAGTGAGACATCCCCTGTGAACGCGTCGCGTCACCAGTTGTCCCATTCTGACGCGGAACGCGTCCATTTTTCATTCAATCCACACAAGCCTAACTTATAGAACAATGTCATCACCACCGAGGAGTTCCCCTCCGCCCATGGACATGTCGTCCCCGCTGTTCATGTCGTCAGAGCACAACACGCCGACAGCCAACCGACACCCAGATGACGACATTTCAGAACGGACCGGCCGAATGAACATAAGAGGTGAGTGATTCAACCGTTCCAGGTCTAGCAATGAAGTGAACTAACAAGACATGTCCTCGCCGATGCGATTTTCTAGTTCTCCACCGCCCGAGGGAGAGCCATCTGCACAGAGACGAAAATATGGATCGTCAGCTCTGTTTTCGGACAGTAGCGATACATATGGCCGTGTGTCGGCCAAACAGCGACGTGGTGATATCTTTTCCTCAGATGCCATGTCCACGCCTCAGCGACGGCGAATCATTGATACTAACCTGAAGAGCGACGGCCTGAGGAGCGATGGTTTCTCAGTGCAGGCTTCCGACACGATTGCCGACCCCGATGCGCCCGTGCGAGTCATTTGGGGTACCAATGTCAATATCGCGGAAAGTGTCAATCTCTTTAGAAGATTCTTGCGAGAGTTCAAGACAAAATATAGGACAGCCTATGACAAGGAGACGGTTTTCGAGGGAGAGGGCGAAGAGCTCGTTTATATCGAAATGCTGAACCAAATGAGAGTGATTGGACTTGCCAACCTGAACTTGGACGTGACAAACTTGCTCGCTTTCCCCACCACCGAAAAACTGTACTATCAGCTCATCAATTATCCCCAAGAAATCATCCCCATTATGGATCAAACCATCAAGGACTGCATGCTCGAACTTGCCGACGAGCACAATCTCCGAGTTGAGGAGATCAGAGAGATTGAGACCAAGCAGTACCGCGTGCGACCGTATGGTTTGAAGCAAAAGACCGGCATGCGGGAGCTGAACCCTGGCGATATCGACAAGCTGGTGGCCGTCAAGGGTCTAGTCATCAGATCCAGTCCAATTATTCCTGACATGAAAGAGGCCTTCTTCAAGTGCAGCGTGTGTAACCACACGATTATCGTTGAAATTGACCGAGGTTTCATCAACGAGCCCACCAAGTGTCCGCGACCTGCGTGTGAGCAGACCGGCTCCATGAAAATTGTCCATAACCGAAGCTCTTTTGGCGATAAGCAGGTTGTCAGATTGCAGGAAACGCCAGACATCACACCAGATGGTCAGACCCCACACTCCATTTCGCTGTGCACGTACGACGAGCTGGTAGACATTAGCAAAGCCGGTGACCGGGTGGAGATTACTGGTATTTTCCGATCAGTGCCCGTGAGAATCAACCCACGACAGCGAACCCTTAAACAGCTGTACAAGACATACGTCGATGTCGTACACATTGAAAAGGTTGACAAGAAGCGAATGGACCTGGACGTCAGCACCAGCCTGGAGTCTGAGATTGCCGCGTTGCAGCAGCAAAGCCAGCAGGAAGTTGAGGAGGTCAGGCGAGTCACACCCGAGGACGAGGAGAAGATCAAACAGACCGCTGCTCGAGAGGACATTTACGAGCTGCTGTCGCGATCTCTGGCCCCGAGTATTTATGAGAACGAGGACGTCAAAAAGGGTATCCTGCTGCAGTTGTTTGGCGGTACCAACAAGACATTCGAGAAGGGCGGTGCGCCGCGGTACAGAGGTGATATTAACGTCCTTCTTTGTGGTGATCCCTCCACGTCCAAGTCGCAGATGCTGCAGTACGTCCACAAAATTGCCCCACGAGGCATGTACACGTCTGGTAAAGGCTCCTCCGCTGTCGGTTTGACGGCTTACATCACGCGTGACGTCGAGACTAAACAACTGGTCCTGGAAAGTGGTGCTCTGGTCCTTTCGGACGGTGGTGTTTGCTGCATTGATGAGTTTGACAAGATGTCTGACGCCACTCGATCTGTCTTGCACGAAGTCATGGAGCAGCAGACTGTTTCTATTGCCAAAGCAGGTATCATCACCACGCTGAACGCCCGAACCTCTGTGCTCGCCTCCGCCAACCCCATCGACTCCAAGTATGATGTCAACAAGTCCGTTACTCAAAACATTGATCTCCCCCCTTCGCTGCTGTCGCGATTCGACTTGGTATACCTCATGATTGACAAGATCGACGCCAGAATGGACAGAATGCTGGCCCAGCACTTGACGAGCATGTACGCTGAAGACGTTCAGCAGAGCGCCACCAGACAGGAGGTGCTGCCGATTGAGTTTCTGACAATGTACATCACCTACGCCAAACAGCACTGCCACCCCAAGATCCTGCCGGAAGCCAAAGACGAGCTGGTGAAGGCCTATGTGGCGATGCGAAAGTTGGGCGAGGATGTCCGAACCGAGGGTAAGCGAATCACCGCAACGACACGACAGCTGGAGTCCATGATTCGACTTTCTGAGGCCCACGCAAAGATGCGACTGTCTGATGAGGTCACTGCCTCTGACGTCGCTGAGTCCGTCCGTCTCATTCGATCTGCCATCAAGGAGTACGCTATGGATCCACTAACAGGCACCATTGACATGGACCTCATCCAGACTGGAACGTCCAGTGCTCAGCGACGTCTTGAGTCCGATCTCAAGAAGCAGATTCTGAAGGTGTTGGAAGAGACTGTGGGTGACTCAGGCTCCATCTCGCAGACGGAACTTCTCAAGAAAATCAATGAACATTCTGGTGTGAGGGTAGAGAACATTGAGCTAGGAAACGCTCTAAGAGACCTACAGCATGAGAATCAGGTGTCTGTGTTTGAGGCTGGTGGCCACAACAAGCGTGTCAGGCTAATCGTTGGAGGCTCTATGTAACGGACCTCAGAATTCACACTAGGGATACCGCCCAGACCCCGAAAATGGAAATAGTACCTGATTACGATATCAAGCTAACCTAAAAAAACCGCCAAAAACGGCTATGCACGCAGACCGGGATTGCTGTTCGTTGGGGGACATCCACCCCACCATGTCTTATGCTTGCCCACGTGAAGCCGCTATCAACGACCGGGGTTGACATGGCGTCAGGTGACAGTGCAGTTTTCAGCTAGTCGGGGCGCTCCGCTATGGGCAGCCGTGATGAGGTCGTGGCTTATCGCTGACGGTGCGACCTGTGTATACGCCATAATAATACAGACCGTGTTTCTGACACTATTTGACGCTGTTTCAAGCCCCGTGCTAGCGAGTCTGCTCGCTACCGTGATGCCGGATCGCTCGAACTCTAGATGGACCAAAAAGCAAACGTCGAGCTGCAGAACGGTCATCAATCTCCGTTATATTCCGGAAAATATCGACGATGAGTGCAGTCCTGACACCGCTAAGTGGATTTGTTTTTTTGGCGCTACCCTGCCGCTGGTGTATGCGGCCCCGGAATTTTTTGGGCAAACATCGCGTCGATCTAAGAAAGTTGGGGAATACGCAGTGTGACGCCATGCAAGAGACGCGACCGTTTTCTGAGGCGAGAATTTTCTAATCAGCGTATACACACACCCTGGTCAATTCATTCGTTCTTGGTCGAGAGCGTCAAGCACGCAACGCCGGAAATTCTATATAAGAACGGCCAGTCTCCTCCTATTGTCATTGTCCCTATTGGAATCCTACATTAGTCAATGGAAAGAAGGTCTAGGCCAATTCCCATCCCGCAGCGTGCATCAGCCGCGCCACCACTGCCTTCCACTGCGATCATTCCGGCGGACGTTCACGTCAGCACTGACATGGCCGACCCATACGACGTGACCCGCTACACCTTAACTCGGTACAGGGTCCTCCTGAGTCCCACCCTCGAGCAAATCGACGTTAGAGTGACCATTCATGTTGACATTGGCCCCTCTGGTTCCGTTCCCGACAGGGCTAGCGCTGGAAGAAACACTATTGGCTGCCCAATTCTGATTCAGCCAGTTAACGTTCCGCACCACGCCCCTGTCCACCATGACCAGTACGCCTCCACAATGGACTCTGAACCGGTGACACCTCAGGGTTCCAACGTCTCGAACCAGGAACTGCTTTTCCAGTTCGACAATCAGCATTGTAACACGTACTGAGGCCTATTCGAGATTTTTGCCGCCCCTATTTGTTCTGGCGCTAACCCTTTTCAGTTCCCACTAACCCTATTCGAATAGGTCCCACTTATTACTGGAGTGCATGTAAAATCGATTATATAAATATTATTTACAAAAAACTAAATGTTTGAGACTAGTGTTTGTCGTTAGTCTCGCTCATAAATGCAAAGGCTTCCGAAACAAACTCGCGCAGCTCCTGCGGATCTAAAGCAATGGATTCGTCACGGTAGTCTAGAACAAGATCCGCCTGCACCTTTCGGCCGCCGAAGGCTCCACCCTCCACTGTGGAAAACTGCAGAATGCGGCCCCTGAAAGAATGCTCGCTCTGACGCCTGTGGTACATTCCCTGGTAGATGTATTCCACTTCCTGCCCATTGATGGTCAAGGTGAGGGTGTCGGGTGTGTGAATTTTGACATTTCCGGAAAAGTCCAGTGTGCTCTTTCTGAGGAAATCTTGAACAGTCTCCTGCTCGACGTCAAGCTGTCGGCTTTTTGAGGCGGTGAACTTAATATCGGCTAGCTTATCGGGCAGTGCCAGGAATGCGTTGACCTCAGAATCACATGACAGAAGCTGTGCGGTATCGGGCTTGCATCGGTCCGAGGCGCCGTCGATTTCCATCCACAGTTCCACTGGTGGTAATTTTTCGTAGTCTTCTGTTTCAAATGATGGAACAAACTTGAGCTGCGCAAAGTAGAGGAACTCGTCGATTTCCACCTCACTTGCCTTTGTGATTTTGACTCTGCTGGGCTCCGGCTTCTTTTGAAGAAGCTGTTTCCATAGAACATCAGGGTCTTTCTCTTCCGCCTGTTCCGGTTCTGTTTCGATAAAGGTTTCCTCATGCTCAATGTCAAAGTTGTGGAACGGGAGCTGAGAGCTCTTTTCGGCCAGGAAGGGTACGTTGGTGGTGAATGCTCGAGGCTTGGTCTGAGTGATTGTACTGTTTTCTGGATGGAGAAGGTAGCCGAACGATGCTGTGAAGGTGAGGGGGTTCGTTTCGCTGGGCTGAGAAGCGTTCTTCAATAAAGCGGAGACAACATAGTCAATCGAGTCTTCTTTGAGGTCCCTGACAGAAGATCCACATACCAACGATAGCTTTCTGTTGGTAGAAATCTCCTGAGCCTTCTTACTTCTAACCTTTTGCCACCTGTACCACGTCTTGGACCGCTCGTTCCAGTCGAGAGACTCGTCTTCAATAACACGGGAGAAGACGCACTGCTGAGAAGGAAGACTGCTGACTGGCGTTGAGTATAAATAGGAGTTTGTTGTCAGCGGGTCAAGCTTGGCCGCATAGGTGATGAGCCGCTTGGCATGAGCCAAGTCAGAATTGTACAAAGCGGAAGTCACCAGCTGGACTTTGTCGTTGACATATGAGGGATGCAGGTATGTGTTGGTCATGAACTGAACTCTGCTGAGAGGAAGTGACTCGGAGAGGTCTTTTCCCAGTTTCCCGGTGCGCACTAGGTTTGTCAAGTCGATAGTCGAGGTTTTTATCTTCTGTAGGGTCTTGTGTAGCGACGCCATGATCCAGTCGTAGGTATTTTGCGTTGATCGGATGATTATTTTCTGCTCCTCGCCCAGGATGACGACCCTGGCACCGGATTTCGTCCATGAACGAGGAATCTGACCGTTTCGCGCCACGATAATGAACAGTTCACGCCTTTCAAGCTGAATGGTCTTTTCGATAATGACGTCGGCACTCTCGTTGATCTGATCCGACACTCTCAGAGCCCAGATCTGGTTCATGATGAGCTCCGCGGCCCGCTTTTTGGGCGCTCGCTTGATTGCATTCGCAGACTCTGTGATTTTGTCGAGATTTTGAAGACAGAACTCACGAAGCTGTGGAACGGTGTAGGACCGGATCAGGTCCAGGTTCAATTGGTTGAACCTTTTCTCAGATACCTCTTGATTCGAAGGTTTCATGAGCCCTATACTGGCAATGATCACTTCTGGAGAAGTTTCAGACTTGAAAATCATCAATTGCTTTCGTTGTTCATCCAGGACATCAACTTTGATCTCGCTTAGAGGCGCAGCGGCTATCGGTTTGTGTCGGGGAAGAAGTTTAGACTTTTTAGCTCCGAGAATGATATAAGACTTGTTTCGGTTCTTCAGTCGGTCAAGGACACCAACACTGGTTCCCTCGACGGCCACATCTTCATTTGCAGCGGTATCGCTTATCGTATCATGCCTTGAAACCTGCCCCAGATCAGTGGGCCCTGCGCTTGACGTATGCTGTGTAGTGGCCTGGTCTGGCCTAAACCCTGGCTCGACCGGGTCTATACTGGAGAAGGCCCTTACCGGATACCTAGGATACCGAGCAATGCTAGGCCCTGCCCTCAGTAGCCGATACATGATTCGAAATTTTATCCCAACGTGAGAACATCACGATAGCACGCGCGAAACCATATGGACTCTGAAGAAGATGAATTCTACGACGCCGACAATGGCGAGGAAGACATGGAAATAGACATGGAAGCGGAATATTTAGAAGATGAAGAAGATGAAGAACCGGAACAGAGAGATGAACAGCCGCGTGACCTGTCCAAAAAGGAACGATATTTCAGTACCAACTATGCTCTGATATATAATAACGAGGCAGCTGAGTTTCTTACTGGGCTTCCTGCAAATTTCTCAAACTCAGAGTTACCGGCAAGCTATGTTACGACTACGCACTCGAAACGTGTCATGGGAACCGAGGAGTCGCAGGAGGAGCTTGGACCTATTGGGACTCTAGGCGGAGGTAGTTACTGGACATCTTATGAGAAGGAGTTGTTTTTTATTTATTTGGGACGAAAGTCTCGTCATGATCTAGCGGCTGTGGCAGCTGCTATAGGCACCAAGAGTTTGATTGAGGTAGAGGAGTATCACGATCTGCTGTTTGCCGCCTCGGAGAGCTGTTCCGCTACCAAGAGGATAACCCCAGACGAGATCCCCGCGTGCAAGGAGATGTCAGAGAGCTGGGTGGAGATGGAGGACGTTCAGAGTGTCAGTATCACCGAATACGAGACTGAGAAGGACGTTATCAGGCAGCGTGTGGAGAGATTCAGGCAGAAAGATTCGAATCCCATTTACCGAGTGGATGAGGATATTCCTTCTGGGCTGCTTCACGTGCCTAATTTGCTTGAATTGAGTTCCCACATTTACTGGAACGCGCCATTTGATGAATCTGAGGCAGATTTCAAGAAACGACAGCCGTTCAAGTTTCTGACGCGAGATTTCGTCTTGGGTCTAGAGTCGCACGTGAGAGAGATTGTGAAGGGCGCTCTATTCCAAAGTCGAATCTACGCTGCCCGGCGACTGAAGAGCACGAAATACGACGCACAGGCTAAGGTCTCGTTGGCGGACATGAAGATGGCGATCGATGCTCAGAATCTAACACCCGGTACATATTGGCGAGACCTAGCTAGACGCGCCGGTCTCAAGGTGAAGTACAGCGATGGAACCTTACTAGGCATGGACGCTGTGGAGGAGAAACTGAGTAAGCGAAGGAGACTGAAAGAGCCCGACGTGGAAGAGGTAAAAGAGGTGCCAGCACCAGAAGATACAACAGAGGCGAATGAAGAAACGAACGATGAAGAGGAGTCAGAGTCCGAGGACGAGGAGCAAGAGGAAAAAGACATGCAAGTAATAAAAGCTGAGGCGGCGGCGCTTGACAAGGTGGATCTGGCTGTATCCAAGGCAGAGGAGAAAATCCTGAGGACGTGGCTGTTGACGTATAACAACCCGCCACTGTTGAGCAATGAAGATGCCGAAATTATCACAGAATGGAGGCAGGAGAGCAGAGAACAGAAGCAATCGACTGAACCAGAACAGGCCCCAGAGGTTAGCCAGGAGCAGATTGACGCGTTCCTGAAGAGGCCAAACAGTTCAGGTTACAGTGTGTTTGTCTAACACTGCACTAACTTATTTATTCATGAGCAGTAGGTACAAGCCTATGTAGGAAGGCGAGCGGCGATCATCAATTTCGTTGCTCCACAATCTCCGCTCAACTCATGTGTGTTGACATCACGTATTCTCAATTGTACCTATTTTGCCGATCAAAGGATCGCCCGCTCGCGCCCTCGCTAAGCGGCGGTCGCCACACAGGTACTTGCGGTGTCTCACACATAAGTCCGCTGATCGACCACATCGCAACCGACAGCGCAGCCTCCCTTTCTTTAGCAAACCACTATGCAATTGACAAGAAGACCGTACAGCGCCTCTACCCTCAACAGGGAGGAAGTAATTCAGAGTGCGTTGAAGTTTCGTGAGGATGCCAGATCCTGGGTGAAGGGAAGAGAGTTCCCCACAAAGTATGGCAAGGTTCAGACCTTTGGCCACAAAATTGATGGCCAGTTTTGGGCCGCAAGGGAGTCTTTCCACAATGATTTGACCTTTGACCAGTTCAAGCGGGGACTCTTTGAGAACCACACTGAGAACGAGACAAAGTGGGTCACGATGATGGAATCGTGGAAGCCGCTCGAGACACCACCAGAGCTTCAACAAGCAGGATGGTACCACGCTCTCGTGCGATACAAGTTCCCTTTCCCCTTCAAGCCACGTGAGATGACTGTGTGGGTCCTGTGTGCAGAAATCTCGCAGCACCAGTTCCTCATGGTTTCAGTGCCCTCGACCGATCCGGTTAAGGCAATCAAGTCCTACTATGTCTCCATAGAGTTGGTCACCTTTGACGCCGCCAGAAACGGTACTGAATGGTGGGTCGCCGTCAACAGTGACCCCGGCGGATGGCTGCCACTCTGGGTTAACAATTGGGTGCTGCCGAAACAGTTGGCCAAGGACATTCCCACCTTCATCCCTTGGGCTATGACCATGCCACCACAGGAGCCACATGAGGGCCACGCAAAGCGAGACCCTCACCAAGAGAACCTGGAGACGCACCACACTGCATCCACGCAGCAGACTGCTGTCAGCCACGTTAAAGAGAGTCAGTAGGCGAAGCCCCGCGAGGGCGAATAGTATCTTTAGGTTAATATGAGGAATTAATGCGTTATGGCTGCACAGTCAACCTCTTTGAGATATCACGTTGCTTTTCCAGTGCACCCATCCACTCCTCTCTGCTCAACGGAGAGTCGTTCTGCACTGACGACCAGAAATCGCCACCAACTCGACCAAGTGACTGAGTGCAGTATGCAATTTGTAGCAGCAGGCTCTGCCGCGTAGACTGATCCGTGATTTTTGGCGACCACTCGGCGATAGTCTCCGTGAAATTGTCGACAGTAGACCGCACGAACTGGGCCACTAGCCGCTCACCGTCTGCTGATTCCGGAAAGATCGACCCGAATCCGATTACACTGGGGTACACGTGCTCTCGGTACACCTCGATATACCGTTTCAGGTAAATGTCTGGAGTTGACTTGAGGGTATCCAGAGAAGAAAGTTGGGTCCTGATGAAGTGAAGCCGTGATGCCAGGTACAGCTGTTGCAGCTGTACAGTTGGGTTGGTAGCGTTTTGGAACTGGGGCATTCGTCGGAGGTAGGAAATGATCCGAAGGAGAGTTGATGGTTTGGCTTGCTGACGTAGCAGAGAAAGCAGCTGAACAGTCATGAGGTCAGCCACGTGGTCGATTTCCTTCTGTATCTCGTCAATGACGCGAATATTGTATCTCATTTTGAGTCGTCGAGTGTGGCTTATTAGATCCAAGGCTTCTGCGTAGTATCCATTTCGCACACACGCCAGACACAGCGACGGCAGCTCTAGAATATCCTGGACTTTGTCCAAGTTCTTCAGCAGAACTACGGCGTCGTTAGACCTAGTTTCCTGTTTCGGCTCGAGGTCTCGAATTTCCGGGAACGAAGCATTTTCCTTAAACTGCTCAAACTCGTCACTCAATTGGCCCAAATTCTTGGCAGAATCGACGAACTGCTTGTACGAGGTCTGTGTGAGCGTGACGAGGGTGTTCTTGATGGACTCGTGAGAGGCCTCAAGGTACTGCTGTTCATTAGGAATTGACTGCGGCGGTACACTCCGAAGATGGTCCAGGTACTCCTGCCAGTTGTCCCCGACTAGCTTCTTGTCGTTCTCAGGGACATTTTTCAGGAGAATATCCAGCAGGGGGTCCATGTGCGGTGGTGGTCGTGGTGATAACTCTATCTGTTTGGTGGTGATGCGCGTTTACTTGAGCACACCACAATGGAAGGACTCCTGTTCAACGTCAACTTGTAGGTTCCCGCCTAAACAAAATCTAACTTAGCGGCTACATTGAGGGCCTTGTTCGGGGCTACCGATCTGGTCTATTGACTGGCGCACAGTATGCTAACTTGACCCAGTGCGATACTCTCGAGGACATTAAGCTACAACTCTCAGCCACCGAGTACGGCAACTTCCTGGCCAACGTTCCCTCGCCAATCTCCACGTCCAACATCCAGGAAAAAGCCTTCAATAAGCTCATTGAGGAGTTCCGATATATCAGGGCCCAGGCCGTGGAGCCAATGTCTAAATTCATGGACTACATCACCTACGGCTATATGATTGATAACGTGGCTCTTCTCATCACAGGCACTGTCCATGACCGAGACAAGACCGAGATTCTCGCCCGATGCCACCCACTTGGTTGGTTCGAGACGCTGCCCGCATTGTCCACAGCCACTGACATCGAGTCTCTATACGACACTGTTCTGGTCGACACCCCTCTAGCCCCGTACTTCAAGGACTGCTTCACTGCTCAGGAGCTAGACGACCTCAACATTGAAATCATTAGAAACAAGCTCTACAAGGCTTATCTGGAGGACTTTGCTCGGTTCTGTGCTACCCTCCCTAGCCCATCGGACGAGATCATGACCCGATTGCTGGCGTTCGAGGCCAACAGACGATCAATCAACATCGCCCTCAACTCTATCGGCACCCAGCTGAGCAAGGAAGAGCGACTGGCGCTCATGCCAT
This sequence comes from Blastobotrys muscicola, assembly GCA_003705745.3. Taxonomy (NCBI): domain Eukaryota; kingdom Fungi; phylum Ascomycota; class Dipodascomycetes; order Dipodascales; family Trichomonascaceae; genus Blastobotrys; species Blastobotrys muscicola. The sequence continues at coordinate 92,736 of PPJL03000016.1, forward strand.
CTCTCGGCTCGCTGTACCCAGTGGCCACTGAGCAGCTTGCGCGATCAGATGACATTGAAAACGTCAAGGCCATCATCGATCAGTACGGCGGAAACGAGTTTTCTGGTTTGTTTGAGGCCAACAGGTCGATTGAGGATCACTTTTACCAGAGAGAGATGGACCTGTGCAAGGGCGCCTTCACCCAGCAGTTCACCTACTCGACTATCTGGGCCTGGATCAAGTCGAGGGAGCAGGAGGTGAGGAATATCACGTGGATTTCAGAGTGCATTGCCCAGAACCAAAAGGATAGAATTCAGAACTTTATCTCCGTGTACTAACGAGCGCACCGAGGTAGTCTATCCCGTCTCTCTCCCACAGTGCCAACACTTTAGTCATTTATAGTACAAGAAACCGCCCATTATTACCAGACCGATGCTATAACCTAACGAATGACAAAACAATAAAATATACATTAACGAAGGTTAACAAGTCGTTAGTCATAAATAAATAATCACGCAATGCCTTGGCACTGCGTGGTGTTGAAGCGTCTAAGTTTCCGGCACCGGGCAAGGACAGTCTCGACGCCTGCCCGTGTGACTCTGATGCAACCCCGGATTGACAAGTTTTCTAGTTGATGCAGACGCATGGCAACGTCTAGGAGAGATTCGTCACTGATAGCCGAGCCGCAGTAAGCCATATCCAGGCTTTTCAGCAGCGGGCAACCGAGGGTGATGACTTGCACTGACAGGTCGGTCAGTGCACAGCAAAACGACAAGTTCAACTCTTCCAGCTGCCTCGCCGAGCCCGCCAATGCGATTATGGCCTTGTCGGTGAGAAACGTGCAGTCTGAAAGATTCAGTTTTCTGAGCTTGGTGAACGGCCGGGCTGACCAATATGAGAAGCCAACGTCAGTGATGTTTGTGCAGCGAACCAGACTCAGTTCCTCTATTCGCTCCGATGCATAGCCTGCAACGTGGTACATGAACCTGTCTGTGACGTTTTTGCAATAGTCAAGAGTGATTTTTTTCAGCCGCGAGCAACCGACAACTGTGCCTGGCGGAGGATGTGTGATGCGAGTTTTGCCGTCGTCTGATAGTTCTGGGACTGTCCAGCCGACCAGTTTTGTGATTGTCTCGTCTGTCACTTTTCGGCAGTTTGAAAGGTCAATTTCCTCGAGACTGTGACCAACGCAGGGCTCCGACAGTTCGAGGATTGCCGAGCTGTTGACGTGCCAGACGCTCTTCATGCGAAACACTCTCAAGTCGCGGAGACCCACTGCGCTGACCAGGTATGCGAATCCCTCATCTGTGAGGTGAAAACAGTTTGAAATGTCGACAATCTTGGGCCGCGTCCCGGCAAACTCGACAATGGGCATAATGGTGCCGTCGTTGATTTGTGTATTGAATGGTCTCAGGTCGAGGTCTGCCACCAGGTTTCGGGACTGTTGAAGCAGCTCTCTCCAGTGACTGCACACGGCCTGGGCCCGCATCTGCGCCGGCAACGGCAGGTACTGGAATATCATGATTTGTATGAAATCTGGCAATGCAAAGTTGAACAGCGAGGTACGTCTTTTGCTCACTCGCTGCTTTTTCGGCCGTGGTAGCGACTGATATGTGAACGACAGCGGCACCGGAATCTGGCTCTGTTGGAACGCCGAGGTACCTGTAAGCGACCGCGACACCGGCGGACTGGGCAGCTTGAATTCAGTGCCCTTCTGCGGCCTGGTAGGTGGCGACACCTGCAGCTGGTCGTCTTTCATGCTCTTGAGCAGCACCGACCGTTCAATGGCAATTTCCCAGAAAATGTCGTGAAGTTCAGGACACTCGTGGCAGATGGTGGACATGACGCTGAAGGGCACCACCAAGATGTCGCAGTCCGTGCTAGCGTTCACACTAACGACAGCTGTCGTTGCGCCTTGCATAAAGCTGAGCACGCCGAAATGGGCGCCGCGGGCTAGGATCACCTTGGCCGGCGCAAACGTCATTACAGCCTCTGCCACGCCGTTAACCACCACGTACACGTTCTGTACCGGAGTCTTCTCCTTGACAATGCAGTCGTGAGCCTTGTATTGCACCACGTCGCACAGCATGGCGACGCGCTTCAGAACAGTTGCAGGCAGCATGTCAAACAGCGGTAGATTGTGTAGCTGGGTCTCAATGAACCGCGCTCGTTCATTGTAGTGTATTTGCTCGATTGTCTCGATGTTTGCTGACGTGTGGCTGTGGTGCGTGCCCAGCAGCAACTTGTAGTTGAGATAGTTGCGTAGCCGGTTCACCGACTCTATCCACACCGACTGATACGCCTCTTGCTGGTTTTCGAATGCTTTTTTGAAATTTTCTCCGCTCAGTGACAACAGCACGCACTTGGAACTGGCAAAGGCCGAAACCCGTCGCCTAGTGCCCATAAACAGAGCTGCCTCACCGAAAAAGTCGTACGGTCCAAGCTCCTTGGTGCCCGGTTCGCCGTCCCACGAGGTTATGTGAACCGTGCCGCTAATGATCCAATACATAGAGTTGAATACATCGCCCTCGTTGAAGATCCGCTCGTTCGGCGCCGCGACAACCACCTGAAGGCCAGCCAGGGCCTTGCGAATGCACTCATCCGGAACAGACTTGAGCAGCTCAGAGCTCTTCAGCAGCTTGTAGGCATTGACTTTCAGCCCCGAGCCCTGCAGCGCCTGGTCAATGTGGTCCTGGTCGGCCGTCTCATCAAGCACCGACGGTGTCGTCACTGGCGTTACTGTCTCGTGGTGATGATAGTACGGATAAACGACAGTGGTGCTGGGGGCATGCTTTAAACGGACAATCCTCTCTCCGACATCTGGAACTCTGAATTCGTTCTCGTACTCACTGGTGAGATCCGTGGTGGCCTCTGCGGTGAAAAGGCCTGAACCTTCACTGTCACCATCGTCCATCGCCGCCTGCGGGCAGACGTTCCCAGCTGTCTCCCAGCGTGGCCTATGCTTCTAGTTATAGTTTCACGCCCCGGCAACCGTTGCCCAGTGCCCACCGTATTACTCCGTCAAGTCCGTCAAACGTTCTATGCTTCTAGAAGCCGCCTATAAGGGTAACAGGGGTCCTAATAGAACGCAAGAGCCGTGAGTAGAAACACCGGGGCCGACAATGAATAACGCGATAGGCAAACAATACCTTCCAATCGTCTTGCGCAGCCTCGACAATTAATACTTCAAGGGGTGGATCAGCTCCGCAGAAAAAAACAAACCTGTCAACAATCGCTGCAGCGAGTTCCCTTTTGGTATAGCCTGCGCGCATGCGTTTCGCTAAAGCGCGGTGCGTTTCGCTGGCGCGGGAACTGCCGGTCTATGCGCCGAGTAAATAGCGCGGCATTACGTCATTGCCGTTCTTAAACGTCTATTATTGTTACGAGCGAAAACAAGGGCTGAGATGTGCGGAGTACGAGATGCAGGCGTGAGACATGTCTCACTGGCTGCACCCTCCCCCAGTAGTGATCTGTTCTATACGTTCCAGAAGCCAGGGTGGGTCTCGGGATAATGTGCGGAAATGACCACCCGCATGAGAGTCGGGCTATCTCTTGAAGAACCTGGCACTCACTGAGCGTTTTGCTTCGTCCTTGTTTTCCTTTTCCTTCTTCCGGAACAGGCTTCTTCGCGTGTCTTGTCTGCTCAGAGGCGCCTCGGTAAATGAACTGACTAGAGGCGTTGACGGCGAGGACAGCGTGGTGTTTGTGTTGACATTTTGAAGCGGTTCTCGCTCAAAGTCAAATTCCTCGTCGTCTGCTTTAAGCTTTGCTTCTGGAACATCCACGGGCAGCGACTTTGGTGAGTCAACCGGCGTATGCTGGCTGCTGTCTTGGGCGTACAGCTTGTCGATCAAGGTATCGGGCGAACATTCCTGGTAAAAGAGTACGTATGCAGTCGCCATACCCTTGTTGTCTCCGAAAAAATTGTACACGTAGTTCGGGTCGACCGACTCAACCGTCTCGTCATCAAACAGCAACCATCCCATGTGTTCTGTCTTTACAATCGCCACGTAATGGCCATGGTACGGGCCGCCGCCGATATGAACGACAACTCCATACAGTTCATAGAGCTTGTGGGGGTCAGTGGCGTCCACTGATGTGTTTGTCAGCCTCAGATGCTCCGGATATACCACCCGGTCAAACAGCTTGACGTTTCTTTGCATATCTTCGGTGTATTTGAATCGTTTGAGATGCAGCGCCAGGATCTTTGGCAGTTTCTTGACCTTCATTCGCTTCTCGGCTTCCTGGAGACCTCCACATCGGTCGCAGTGGAACTTGTTTCGCTCCGAGAGCAGTTCCGCGGTGGAGAACTTGCTCAGGCACGCTGAGACAGAGGTGTTTCGTTCTAAATCAATGGATAAGTCCAAAAACTGTTCGTCCCGTCTGGACACATGCTCGCACATGAGGCACTTGGTTTCTGAACTGAGCAGTCCCTCAAAGAGCTCGCTGGCCCACGTTGGCGTCGTGTGTGCTTCGGGAACGGGGTCCGGGTTGGCCTCGTCTAGTGGAGGCATGTCCGCGCACTTTTGCACATTGTCTATAACCTCGTTGAGGACGAAATTCAAAAACTCGTGCGCATCCTGGTGCATCTGCGACCGGAAGGCTTCGTTATCTCTTTTCAACACCTCAATCAAACGCGATGGAGAGACAACACCGATCCGACTGCTGTTCTCGGCCATGCTCTCGAAAATGTCTTTTAATGCAGTAAACAGCGTCTCCTCCTTGCTGTAGTCTTGGGCTAAGGAGTGGTCTAAATTGATGATGGGTCCTTTCGTCAGCGCAGCCCGCTTCTTCTGATCTGGCGTAGCGAACGGGTCGTCTGTGAAGCCCACGACGGGCAGGTTCTGTCCCGGAAACCTCAGGCCTAGCTTTAGTCCCTCCAGGCCCTGATAGGCGGGCGCTCGCACTAAAGGATAGCCCGTGCTATCAGCACTCTGACTGTTCACAGCAGCCTCCATGAAAGAAGCGAGACCAGTTCCCGGGGCCGGGCCGCTGCCCGGCTCCTTCTTGAATATGGACTTTTTGGGCTGACCCTCGGCTGGGGCGACATCAGCGATAGTGTGCGGGTGTAGTCCCTTTACCTCGGTTCGTTTAGGCCGCACGGGCTGCTGTGGATAGTTGAGTATATGTTCCCGAAACGGCTTGCTGTAGTATAGACACTGGAGGATGGAGTTGCAATAGCAGGTGTTGCCAAAGTTCTCCATGCCAAAGACTTTGGCGGAGCCATCTGTAGTCTCCTCAAAGGTCATGGCGAACGAGCGAGCGAACTGAAGCGAACAGTTAGTGGCGTGCAGTCAAACGACAGCAATTAACGGCAATGTGGTATCGTATATCTACGGCTGTGGAGTGATTATGTAACTTATTAATAACGGCGCCGGTCACGTGTTCCCAACAGTATAATTTGGGCCAATCCAGGCGTACCCCTCAATGGCAGTGAGGGGCGCGTTAATCACTCAGATGTGGGGGCGGGACGTGGTTACCTACCGGACCGAAGGGGTGACCATTATAGAGTCAAGTTACAATGCTGCGGGGTACTACTATATTCCGAGTTAGTTATAGGAATGTCGTGATTTGTGCGGCTGCGCGCGACCAAACTCCGGCCGATAAATTGGCCGGCTATCCATCTCTTCGCCAATGATCAGCCCAGTTGTTCAAGCATTTCTGGACTCTACGCCCAAGCCTGTTACTGACAAGGCTCCGGTATACGTCGACAAGAGCGTTGTGGCTGAGAGAATCCGAAACAACGCCGGCGATTACCTTATTCTGGACCTGAGGAAAGCGGACTACGAGGGAGGCCAGATCAAGGGCGCATTGAACATTCCTGCCCAGAGCATTCACCCAGCATTGGAGACGCTTCACACGTTGGCTGCATCAGGCAAGAAGGACGTGTTTATTCATTGCGTTTCGTCGCGAGACAGGGCCGTTAGAGTTTGGGGATGGTTCCAGGACGAGGCCGACAAGACCGGAAGTGGGGTGAAGCCGCAGATTATCACGGGAGGATTCAACGGATGGGTCCAGGGTGGTGAGGAGTATAGGGACCTGCTGGCCTAGCGCCATAGGTTGTCATTCCCTTTTCATCACCGGCCACACGAAATCCGACTTAGCACGATGTAACATGTATTAATAGACCAGCTATTGGATGCTTTATTAGGTTTGTCATTAGTCGTCAGGGGTCTTGTCCATTTCTCAGGGTTATTGCCCATTGCATGGCTCTAGCCTGGCTAGGCGATAAGTGTAGTGTAGTGCAGCGCAGTGAGCTGGGGGTACTGAATCATGGGTAAGGCAACTGTCGCTATACCCGATCCTCGTCATCGTCCTCCAGTCTAACGTGCGACACGTCTCTTAAGGCGAAACTCCTTTGAATGAACGGCCTCAACGCCTCCTGGAACATCAGATAGATGACTGTGCAGCAACCTGCGAGCAGTACTAGCGTCTTGTTAGTATAGAAAAGAACGGGTACGCACAAATAGTATATTGGCAATCAAGTTCATGTCGTGAGGCGCGCGCTGTGGGGTCAGTAGGACAGGTGAGCTATCAAGGTCTAGTCACGTGAATTCTGATTTTGTGAAATTCTACGGTGGGATGCATAACGCAGGAACCGTACCGCTAGTGCGATCACAAGATCGTGCAATGGCTGGTTGAATGGTGGCTTGCTTGCTGATGCAGCGCTAAACATGTGTAAGGAGTTACCAACGCGGTAGGTGTCGGCAACACGGAGAATGTGAACCTTACTTGTGAAGTTTGTGGTGAGTCAATTGGTACAATTCGCGTTCACAGCAGTGAATTCACTCTCAGTGATAACGTGATGCGCATGAAGACAACAACATCAATGAGACCTCTGCCATAACTAGGTTAGGCACAAAGAACATGGCGGAACCTCATCCAGGTCAGCATCCGCTGATTCTCCAGCTCCCGGGTCCTTGTCTATATGATCTACCTGTCATTTCATACCATTTCAATCTCAGGCTTGACTAATCTTGTCCCGCCCTACACTACATTCCTGTAAGCCAAGTCCTAGGCCTGTGCACAGCCCAGCTGGCCACACTTTCTTTTAGCAAGTTCAGCTTCAATCAAACAGCCATCTCTTATCAGATCCATCACCGTCATGCACAGATCTGCACAGCGCAGATCTCTACCTTATCACGATAACCCTGCCTCACAGGGCAGTACTAAATAGCGATGGCGGCACTAGATGGCGTACCAAATGGCGAGCCAAATGGCGGCAGATGGCAACAAATGGCAGACACCAAATGGCTGCTTACGCTGGTCTGAAACACGCAGCTAGATCTCAGCCACACCTGACGATCGAGATGCTCTTGTTTAAGCAGCTGATGAACTTCTTCGGACCTCTTCGGCCCCAGATCAGACCGATCCGATTCGAACAATAAACAAACCCAACAGATCGCCCCTGGTCCCCTGGTCCCCTGGATCGAGATGGCCGGAGAAATCTGGTAGTCGGCGATCCAGTTCGCCGGCTGGTCGGAAAGATCTCGGAAACGATCTCGGAAACGGATCTATCGGACTTTACACGTTTCACTCGCCGGTCCTGTGGCTATTCCACGCACAAAAAACCACAATTCAGGAACATGAGACGGCTGCTCAGTACAGCCCTCGAACGCCAAGACAAGCCCTAATACCCTATTGGGCCGGCCTCCTTGTAACGGGTCTCCTGCAGCTGCACAATGTGTCACTCTACCGGGGGTATCCGCTAAACTCCCAGCTGCTGCGCCGGCCTTTACAGCGCTGAGACACGCCATTGACGCAGGTTATTGGAACCTTTATGCCCTTGCCCTTGCCCTTACCTCAGACTCTTCAGCCGCACCTTGGCCGATCCTTTTGGAAGCCTACGTAATCGCAGCAACGAGGAAGAATTGATTGGGTACGAGAAACAGACAGAAGTGCTAGAGGAGAACACTGGGGGCTCAAAACTCTTGTAAAATATTAAGATGGGAGAGATAGAGGGGCTGCAAACTGCGCTTACCAGTTCGGGTAAAGATGACTAGGACCCCCGTCACGATGCGTCCGTCAGTCGCAGTGGGTCGCACGTTTCGCCTGCGGGTATATAGCCAGGCAGCCAGCCTTACCTCAGCCTCGCCTCGCCTCGCCTCTCAGCCTACAAAAATCTCTCGCACAGCCAACCGGTTATAGGAAAGACTCGCGTCTAAATAATACCCTGAGCTATTATTAGAGCTTCTCGATTGGGACAACCCTACCTTGTCCGTCTATCCCTGGCCCTAACCCACACGCGTTTTTCTATTTTCAAGAGTGCACCAACGTGGTCCCAAAGTATTTTATCCCGGGAGTATAGAGTTTAGACTTAGACTCTCCTCTGGATAGTGCTAGACGGCCAGTTTCTTCTACACTCTATACGACAAGTCACGCGGACAGCGCCATTCGTTACGCGCTCACCATAGACGAGCAATTCATCAAACTGCATAAGGAGACAAGAAGTTAAATTACCTCACTCGCTCACCACCTTTCACAATCAAGACCATTACATTAACACAATGATGGAAGAAGTACTATCACCCGAGATACCCAGAATCAATATTTCGAACCACCACCAGAGGTCGGCCAGCGCCGGCAGCGAACGAAACATTGTCTATGGACATGCCTACACATCATCGCAGGGTTCCAATCACCTGGCTCCCTCTCCACAGCGCCGGGTCATGAGTTCCCGTAGTTCCGTGAGCTCTCTGGACTTTGGTCAGCCCAAGCGGGCGTCAACTGCTTCGCCCTCCCTCAACGAGCTGGCGACGCAGTTTGCATCGGCGTCCATGTTTGACCTTTCTCAGTCCTTCATCACCCCTCACATGACTGGCAATGCCAGCAATGCTCTCATGCCCAGGATAAAGACGATAGAACTATACCGGAAGAACGCCAAAAAGTCCAACGACCCGGTTATTCAGTTTCAGTTTGCACAGTACATGCTGCAGACAGCGCTGCTCTCTGGCACCTCCAAGAACTCACCAACTTCGTCTAGAAGTTCGTCCACTACTCAGTTTTCAAACTTTGACTTTAGTGCCCAGCTCCAGACCCCCACCTCCGCAGTGCCCCCAACACCCACCAGCGCCACTGACAAGCGCAAGTCCAAGCATATCTCCGCGACTCCGGACCTGGAGACAAAAATTAAGGCCGACCTATTGAAGGAAGCCGTCACCAACCTCAGAAAACTGTCGGACAGGGGTTACGCCGATGCCCAGTACCTCCTGGGAGACGCCTATGCCTCGGGTGCCCTGGGAAAGGCCGATCTAAGTCAGTCGTACCAGCTTTTCCAAGCTGCAGCCAAGCACGGCCACGCGGAGGCCTCATACCGAGCTGCCCTGTGTCTTGAGGAAGGCTGGGGTACATCCAAGGACGTTCGAAAGGCTGTCCAGCTACTGCGACATGCTGCTACACGAAACCATCCTGGCGCAATGCTGCGACTCGGCATGGCCAGTTTCTACGGTCGACTGGGTTTGAGTTCTAACGTCACTGTGAAGCAAGAAGGTATCAAGTGGCTTACGCGAGCAGCGGAGTCCGCAAATGAGCTGTTCCCACGGGCACCATGTGAACTGGCTAAAATCTACGAAACCGGCTACCGGGACCTGGTGTTCAAGGACCTCCAGTACGCTGTGCAGCTTTACGTCAAGTCTGCTGAACTCAACTACATCCCGGCCGCAGCGAAGCTCGGCCACGCATACGAGTATGGAGCACTCAACTGTCCCCAGGACGCTGCCCTTAGCATTCACTACTACACAATTGCTGCCCTCGGCGGCGACGCCGCGTCGATGCTGGCCATGTGCGCGTGGTATATGGTTGGAGCCGACCCTGTTCTGCCTCGAAACGAGGAGGAGGCTTACGAATGGGCGCTGAGAGCTGCCCAGGGCGGCCTGCCAAAGGCGCAGTACGCTGTGGGCTACTTCCTCGAGAATGGAATTGGCGCGGAGCGAGACATTCTACAGTCTGCAAAGTTTTACAGAATGGCTGCGGCCGGTGGAGACGAGCGGGCCATTGACAGACTGAGAAAGAACAGAGACCTAACGGGAACCCGAAAGGTCAAGGGGGGTAAGGACGATGACAAGAACTGTGTCATTTCATAGCATCACTGCCACTAGCAAGGTGGTACTCTCCGGAACATCGGAGAACGACTGACGGGAAAGTCCTGTATAACACGTAATTTATCGTAATTTATGGCTAACTAGTTAATGGCTAATTCATCACTGGCGCCTTAGCGAATGCGGGGTCTCATCGCATATGTCTGTTTTGTCTCGTATTGTTTTTGTCTTGACCACATGTCTGGCATGTGATATTACGGAGTTCTAGCGCCGTGATTAGGCATCTGACTGAAAATGGTCTATGCAGTGCAAGACTATGTATACAAATGCCCTATGCCCATGTACCTCTCCATCTCGTGCTCGCGCCAGTTCTCATTGAAGAAGGACTTGACGCACACTGGTACCCTTCTGGTGGTGTGCGCATTGATGAGAAACGATATCGCTAGCTTCTGGAGTAACTTTGTAGCGTCTTTGCCATTCGGTCTTCCCTGATACGGCCAGCCCGCTTCTAGAACAACTGTTTTCTTTTTGCAGAGTTCCTGGACCTTCTGGAACTCGCTCACCGCAAGCCTTCCAGCGTCTTCAGCGTTTGGATAAGTATTGATGACTAGGGAAACGATGTCCACCGCTTTACACAGTTCAGGTGTCCAGCTGTGGGCAGGCTGCGCAGTGGTAATCATTCCCGGGAACGACTTTCTCATCCGTTTTATCGTCTTTATCAGATCTTTGCGTGACGGCTCCTGCAGCCCTGAGTTGCTCCCTAGAACTAGTAGGTCAATTTTGCTTGAGTTCGCAGCGGCTAGCTGGGCGTCTAATCGTTTTGTGTCCAGATTCAAGTCCAAGTCCAAAATAACCGCCAATCGCTCTCTGTCCCCTCTAGTCTTTACCCTCTCCAACGCCTCCAACACTCCACAGCTGCTGTCCATCCTGACAGCCTGGATCCCGAGATCATGAATGTCCTGCAGGTCGTTCTGTATAACAAACAGCGGCTTGCAGTGATCGCGGTTCTCCAGCGCTGAGTAAGTGACAGCCCACGGTATAGGCATTCCCATTAGCTCGCTTTCGTCGCCAATTCCATAGTGAAGCGGTGGTCTCAGCGGTATGTCTGTGAGGTCTTTCGGGTCTTCGTGCGAGTGCACAGGCTCTTCCGGCGCTTTAACAAGCTCCCTTCTGTAGAACACCAAGATCCAGAGCACCACACATAACAAACACAGCTTGAACGGCCTGGGAACCATGTCAGCTTTCCATCCGTCGAAGTTTTTGTGTGTAGGCAGGTTTAAGGGGGCATGACGTCACAACGCATGGTGCCTGGCAGCTCTTGACCATGGTACATGTTAGTTGGCTTGCTAGAGGACGACTCTTCACCACGGGTCGCAAGAACTCTTCGTGGGCTTGTGTTATGTTTGAGGTAGCTACAGGGCACAGCAGAAGACAAACAATGGCATAATTGAGCACAGCTTAGCACCGCTCATTCACTACAGCGCGCTTGGCTGATCTACATCAATCTTCGTCATTGAATCAAGTCAATTGCTCAAACACCATAGACGGATCGCTTTGCAGGAACAAAAGAATAACCAGGTGCCTAGCAGTCCTAGGAGATGAAGAAATAAACCCCCGGTTAGCTTACCACGGCTTGAAAGTTGTGGACTTGGTGAGCGCTGCAGAATCACTATGATGTCATAGCGTAACTCATTGACTCGTTTCACTGAGAAGCAAAGGCACGTCTTTAATTCTGTGCTCCAAGGGCCCTTCCAACTAGGGCAATTCAATGCAGCGTCAATTTCCAGAACGATTCTCCCAGATGCGATGCCACTCTTGGTCAGCTGCACCCTCACTAGGATAGTCAACGCGCCGAAACCTCACCGAACAAACTCTGGAAGCTGAGAGCGACAAGGACTCCGTTAAAGCCATTTGTCCGTTTTCAGTTATTCTTCCATTTTCAGTTACCCTTCCGCTGTCAGTTTTCCGCCCGGCGCTTTCGCCTGAGATCACCAAACCGTTATAACGGCCGCAACGGTTAATATCAACGCCTGATGCCTCTGCCTGACTTGGCTCAATTGCAGACTTGACCCTAAAACCGGTCATGCGCCCGGCCTGATTCGACCCCGACGGAAGGGCCAATGTTATTAATGGAAGCCCCTGTCGCAGAATTCTCATACATGCTATTGGCCGTGCTATACGAACCGTCGGCTAAAGTGTTCTAGACGCGGCGGCGCCATCACCCTGACAGGGTAGCATCGTCAATAGGTGTTATGTGGTCACAGTTCAGATCAATGTCATCAAAACCTTACTTCACAGACTTTGATGCTTTACGACTACTATAGCTTCACCAACGGTCATGCGTTTGAAGTCACCCCACCTCCCCCACCATCAACAACGATCGCTAAAACTGCTTCCACATCAAGCCCCCTACTTCGGTGGGTCCGCCCTTACATTGGTTCCCGGATCTTCAGCTTGTTTATTTATCCTCTACACAATATTGTAAGCACAATTTCTCCATACATGTCCATTGATCGGTATCCCGCGCTACAGGCCCACCGCCACGGTAATTTTATCGGCCTATGAAACTCTCCACATTGGATACGGCCGCACTATACGCCCAGCCGTATTATGTGACTTGCCCGCAGACGTTATGTACGGCCGGTATAAAACGGTGTACGGTAATTCGCCGTAGGCCCCGAAACCGTACCTTACCCTAGAATTCGTATACTTTTCCGTAAACCGTACGTACCCCGTCGCCTCCCGCGTACCGACGCCTCCGTTGAATGCCGCGAAACACCGAGAATAGCTCGCTGCGCTCGCCGGCGGAGTGGGCCGACCACTGCACTAGCACCAGGGCTAGGGCCGCCGCCGCCCCGACCCCGAAAAACAAATATGCCCGGTCCCCGCTGCTCCGCCGCGGGTATATCAGGCGGGCCACCGCCGTCTCAGCTCAGGTATGGGCGATATGACGGTCTCGCCAGACGATCACCCAGCGTCGCCGGCCTGTTTGACGTGTAGGAAGCGCAAGCGCAAGTGCTCGCGAGGGCATCCGTGCGAGTACTGTTTAAAGAATCGTAAGTGCCGAGGCCTTTTACCGACGCTCGGAAGCCAGCTCGGTACAATTCGGGAGGCGTCGACCACTAGACAAGGACGAGGAATGAGGATAGAAGGTGAAGGATGTGCTCGGGTGGCTACCCGGCGACGAACCGAGGCGACCCGGAGTGGCCCGGAGTGGCTATCCGTATATAAAGGCCACATCTTCCTCTGTTCAAGTTGATCCATTGAGAGGATGACACATCTTGTGTACGGAACGGGCTAAGAATGAGAGGATTTAGCGCCGGGATTTGGCTACGGATCTGGTCGTGATCTGGTACTAGATGGATTGATTTGGATTTACGGCTTGATCTGTAGCTCACAAGACCCAATTCGGGTTCCAGGTACCGCGGAAATGATGATACAATTGGAAGAAGAAATACGGGTCAAATAAGTCGTGATGCTCATTGGTTCAGTCGAAGTTCAGTCCAGTCCGGTCCAACCCGGTCCAATCTAGTCCAGTCCTAGTCGCGGTCATCGCACAGTCGCTTCGCGCCTGTGCTCCTCTGCTCCTGTGCTCGCTTACTAACAAGAAATCGAATGCCTCTACCATGAGGACTCCACCACCTCCCACACATCCCACACCTCCACCCCACAACTCTCACACACGGCGACTCCCCACATAACCACAGTCCACATCCCCGTCGTCTCCGAGCCCCCCACACCGAAACCGAAACCGACACAGACCGTCTCGCAGCGTCTAGAATTACTAGAGAAGGCCTTCGCCGAACAGCACCAAAGTCTCAAGCGCATTCCCAATTTTCCACACACTCCTCTAGGCGATGCTCTAGTATCCAATCTACGGCCTCCGTCGGCTGGCCCGTCACCGGCCAAGCGACAGCGAACAGAGTCTCCTCCACCACTAGCAGAAATTCAGGAAGTAATCATTTCGGAAAACGTCATCATTTCGAGTGTAGATCTCTACTTCGAGCTGATCCACGCATGGATGCCGGTCTTGGTTGAAGAGAAGCTACGCTCGGCACTGAGAGACTCCGCTGAGCGGAAGAAGGTCATCAATATCGTCTACGCCATCATCTACGCCACTTTGCCGTTCAGCGGCCTGAGCAGTCTAGCAAATTCTGAATTTGCGAGGACCAAACTGGCAACGAAGTGCAGAGAGTCTATCATGGTCTCGGTCATGACTTCCGACTACTCTCTTGTTAACGTTCAAGCAATGCTCATCCTCGCTTTCAGAGACATTCTAGACGGAATACCCAGCACCAACTGGCACGCCATTGAGTACGCAATTCGTGCAACGGATCATCTGGGCTATTCGACAGAAGACAGCACCCAGTCTGAGCTCACAAAAGAGACAGAAAGACGTGTTTTCTGGGCTGCATTCATCCTCGACAGGTACAATTATCTTGTCCATAACTGGAGGACACAATGGCCAATAGACCAGGTCCCTGCCCGAAGGTTACCATGCTGGTACGTCCATTTCAAGAACTCTTCCATCAAAGAAAATCTTGTCGGTCGACAAATATCAGAATTCCAGGACAAGGCGCATGTCATTGACTCGTTTGGCTGGGCCATCGAGGGTCTACACAACATTAGCCTGGCGAATCCGGCCAGCTTCGCAAACTGGCAGTCTCATTTCGCCGACGCAAATCCAAAGCCTACTGCTGACCACCACACAGTCCTCGCCTACGTATGCGGTTATATCGGCACTATTCTGCAAAACATGAATGCTGCTTACAAGGAGCACAATTCCGGCGCTGCAGCTTCTGCCCTGGACAGTGCGATAAATATTGCGAACCTAGTGCATTCTTTCACAGTGCCAGAAGACGGAGAGACAAAAAGGATAACTCATCCTATTGTTCTCTATGCACTGTTCTTGTCAGGAAACGTTTGTGTCACGCACCACCTAGCCTATTCCTCAGACATGACAAAATGCTCTCAGGCTATCGAAACCCTGGTTAAGACAATGGATGAATACGCGGAGGGTCTAAGCAAGTCTGACTTAATTGGATCACTGCAGCAGTTTCTGCGCGAGTGCAAGCGGAAAGCGCTCGAGACTGCTACACTAGACGTGAAGGCAGATCGGTCGGTTGAACCGAGTCAATCAATGTCAGCTGTGCTGAAGAGATTTCACCGCCAGAATGGAGCATAGAGAAGTAGTATTTATTGTGAGCGTTCTTGTATTAGAAGGGACAGCCTTGGTACATATTATTTCGGTGCATTGTCAAATCTGTATCATTTCTTTATTGGGTGACTAGGTTGGAACAAGGTTGGTTTGCGAGGGCGAGGTCGATCCAGTCGAGTAGAGGCCCCCCGCAAGCGTGTTGCCACCTATGACGCAATCGTGAAGCGAGTGAGTGGATGACTTTCGGCTCGAGTCGTTCAGGCGCTCGGAGGAGCTGTCTGCACTCCGGCAGGAAGTTTTGAGGAATTCAGGCTGGATGGTGGTAGAGTGAATGCCGTGGCCTCGAAGGCAGGTTCGGATTCGCTGTGCCAGCTCCATGAACTCTGCTTCGTCGCACAGCACAGAGACGTGCAGTGTGGCGATGAACAGGTCCTCCTTGAGGATCCAGATATGCATGTCGTGAATGTCATGCACGCCGGGCAGGGATGCAATGTCCTGTTTGACCTCCTCAGCATTCACAGATTGGGGAACACCTTGCAGCAGAACCGAGGAGGCCTGCTTGCACAGTGGCAGGGCCGAGCTGAAGATGATGATGGTGATGATTAGCGAAATTACGGGGTCAGCCATGTATCTCCATGAATATTCAGTCTTCCAGATGAAAAGAGCCGTCGCCATGACGCCGACGTTTCCAAGAGCATCTCCCAGCACGTGGAGGAAGACACCCTCCATGTTCATTGACTTTGTGGGACCAACGTCGCCCTTAGTCCGGACATGGTAGTGGTTTTCGTGAGTGACAGAAAGGGTGGAGCCGGATCGGTGTCGCGGCGTGTTGACCGCTGTAGACTGGTAGTCGCTGGATTCTTCGTCTAGTAGTCGGGTGCTTTCGGAAATGTTATGAACAGCGTTTTCAGGCAGCAGGGACGCAATGTCGTGCGTGTGGCTGTGGCCTTGTCCGTGACTATGAGAGTGTCCGTGGCCATGGCCATGTTCGTGGAACAGAAACAAGCCCACAATGTTGCTGACGAGTCCAGCACTTCCGACGCACAGAATTAGAACGGGGTTGGTAATGACTTGCGGCTCAATAAACCGTTGGATGGCCTCCAGAAAGATGGTGAGGCAAAGAGCGAGAAGAAACACTGAGTTGATGAGTGCACCCAGGATTTCGGCCCGCTGCCATCCGTAGGTGTACTTGGAGTCTGCTCCCCGGCTCTGGGCGGCTTTGACGGCCCACAAAGCAACGATTAGAGAGAAGACGTCATTGAGCATGTGAAATGAATCGGCAACCAGTGCCAGCGAGTGAACGGCATATCCTAAGTTAGTCCCGAAAACATGTGAAGCCTCCGCCAGAAAATCCCAGCGATCCGTCGATGCCCTGCTCACGCACGGGTTCAAATCAGACCGCACATGCAGGATGCAGGATTCGTTTCGATCGGTCAAGTGCCTTGGAAAATTGCTCGCTCGGCCGAACTTGCTTTCGGCGTCCATAGCCGCTGTGTTGCAGGCGTAGCTTTGCAAACCTTCTCGAACGTAATGATGTTGCCTTTGTCTCCTCTCGTAGATCGACTCCTTGAGATGCTCACATCAGGCGTGTCCAACAGAATTCGCAGTAGAATTCCATAATAGCTTGTCGACCGAGAACAATATTCCCTGTCCAGTCCTTCCAAGAGCTCTCGCAGACCGATCATTCACACGATCACCCAAACGTATGATAAGTGCTCGAGTACTCACCAACTATAGCCTCAATCAAGAAAAAAACAGTGTCGATAGCCAGCAACAGAATAATCCTCGTTTCCCGTTGCATTTTGCGTGAACGACAAATGTCGTAGGCGCTAGGCGTGAGTTTATATACAAATGTTAGTGTTGTGATGAGAACTAGTCCCAGTCACCGGACCCTTTCTCGGACTCCCCTAGCCCGACATGTTACCCGGCAGCCGATGCATGAGCGGGACGATTTTTTGCATGTCATTTTGCTGCACAATGTGGGACGAATTGACAGCACTTAACTTGGATGTACGTGATTAGACAGTTCTTGTTACTAGTCTAGGGCTTGGTTCTGTTGTCTTCATCCCACTCACTGTCAACGGTGGCTCGCTTAGAACATGCATGTTAGCCGTTTGCCCAGCTATGCGGGCGTGTCCACATGAAGTCATCGATGAGTAGGTTATTATTATAACACCGCGTTTCCGGAAGCGGAAGTAATTCAACGACATCTTATCTGATGGCCTGTTGGAGTCCTTTGCAGCTGATGCGGGGCGAACACTATCTTAACCGCACCGTTGAACGACTCGAGTGCGGATGGCGCCACTCCGTGAGCGATATTAGCCATAGCCGGGGTGTACGGCTGCTGTAACATTGTATGATGCACCGGGGTATTGCTGCCCGGGTAATCGGATGCGTGAGTGACCGGAGCCGTGTAACTCGCCCTGAATATAAAAGCACAGTCCTCGGCATGATATGGATTATTTCTAGCCCGATGAGCAAATTATGACGACATGGAATTAAGCTCTACGACACGAAATTAAGCTCTACGCGGACTCAAAATGTCGGCCGAAAATGGGGCCTGAGTCTAACTTTAAGCAGTGATCACATTCCTGCGGGCAGTCTTACCTGGGGATCTTGAGAACTCTAACGTGGGGCGCTCTGCTGCTGTTGGACAAGAAATTCTGAGAGCTGAGACTGATCATCATTAAGGGGCGTCGTTGGGCGAGCTCATTGATTATCTGGATCAGATGCGTGATGCGTGGTCTCAGTCGGCTATTAACTGATCTGCATGTCTTGGTTTCGGTTCCCACGGCATTTTAGTTCAGAAAAAGTTGAACTGACTTCTAATCGCCAACTTCACTTGTTTTCGGCCGGGCTACAGATTTCGAACCTCCCGAGAGACCTGAGAAACCTCAACTGCACAACCACGAATTCGGCAATAGTTTAGTGGCTAGAATTTCCGCCTGTCAGTTCATCAGATCACAAATCAGAGGAACAGCTCGCGGGGGACCGGGGTTCAATTCCCCGTTGCCGAGCATTCTTTTTGTTTCCGGTCTGCTTGATGGTTAAGCTGACTATTTTGGGCCGAACCAGACCATGATCATGAGGCACCCGCTGTGTCACGATAATATGCCATATTACCGGTTCCGCCCGCGTATAACATGGATCTATGGGAAATTACAGCCCGTGAGCACTTCAATGCAAACATCTCAATTCATCTGTGTACTCTGAGCCAAGTAGAATCGCATTCCTACTTGCTGCATGATCAGCGGACCGTGGTCACGCCCGCTTTGACTCTGACATAGCGCTGCCTTCTAGCTCAACTAATACTCAACCCAATCAAATGCTAGCGCAATCACGTTCTAGAAGCTTCACTATGAATCGAACCATGCAATAGAATCCCAGAATTGTGCAAAATCGATTCACAACCCAGTACTCACCCCGGCTTGTTCTGCCTGCATATGGGTTATTGGTGTAGTAAGTGCATGTGCAATGTGTCAGCTGTGATGAAGTGTTTCCACGAGGCACACAAAGATACCACACCTCATCACTGCTGTTACACGGGCCTACGTGATCAGGAATTCAACACCTCATCGGCCTGCTGATCGCGATCGATCACCCTGGTCCCCGCGATTTGCATTGACCGGGCATCTCCATGACATTGACCAGTTTGTCGAAAGCACAACAACAAACTTTTATCTACTCATCTCGGCACGTAATCTCAATCACGCCGAATGACTTAATCCCGCTCACACGATGCACCCTAACCCTCGACTCAAACCGTTTAAGCCGCAGTCACGTGTGCCCCATCGTCTGTAAGGCCCAGGCGCCAGGTCCGGCTGCCGCCCGCCCAAACTTGTTCAGCTGTCAAGCGCAGTGCAGGAGTCGGGTTCCTGGCACTTTTTGATGTGAAATTTAATGACATTTTTTGTCCGCTGGAGTGTTGACGCGCACCCTGTCTTCGGAGTCGTGCCGGGGTGACAGATTCAACGTTGAGAGAAGACGAAAACGGAAATGGTGTTAGGGAGTACGTGGAAAGCATACAATTTAGCAAATATCTACACGGTTAGGGCAATACGTTTTATATAATCCGGTTAATAAGCACCCGGTTTAGTTTATAAACAAGGAAAAACATACCCTAAGTTAGGGCTCGGAACTGCCCCCAGGGGGTTACCCTGCCGAACCTACCTCGAGCCACCTGTAACGTGCGGCTGCAAAAAGCAATGCGCATGTCTCAAGCAGACAAAACAAATTACAAAAAGCGGTGGGCTAAACTATAGGTGGAAGAAAGCGAGAGGAAGATAGAGCAGTTAAAAGAAGTAGACTAGAATGGTACGAGAGAATAAATACGCCTAGATAGTTACATAGGCATGCGGAGATGCTGAGATGGCGAATGCCAGTGCTGAAATTGCCAGTGAGGATGGATGAGAGATTATGTTAGGTGCGGTGTAGGGGTAGTTTTGTCGGCGGCAATGGGCGATACTTCGCGAGGGATGAGCAAAAGAGAAAAGCCTACTTCGCTAGTGCTTCAAGTCTTCCTCCTGTATTCTCTTTTTCCCCTGGTCATGGTCCTTCTTGTCTTCTCCAGTTCTTTCCATTTCTTTGTCAAGACATTAAGCGCCAATGAAATCCTGTCTGCGGTCTCCTTCCATTCATCATTCTGGTCCAGTTTGAAGGAATAGAGCTGCTCAATGTCGTTCCTGGTCTGCTGGCCGTCAATAAGGTCTAGCTTTCTTCTCTTGGTGACTTTTGTCCTGACTGGAGACTCAAACTCTTCCTCAGAGTTTGCGGACGAGTTGGTGGTGTTTGTGGCAGAGTCCATTTGATCCTTGTTGTACTTCAATACAATGTGCCGTGAGGGCTTGGTGGTCATAGTACGAAGGAAAGTGGGAGGGTGATCTTATGTAGCTAACCTCTTCATTACATGTGCGGCACTGTCGCGCAGCTGACGCGGGCACAACGGGATTACTAACATTAGAATTGGAATAATTTTGGCTAGCCAATAACTCGTAATTTGACTATTCTGATAGAATTGATTTATTTGGTTTAATAAGAGCTCTGGCAGTGATGGCCTGGCCTGGCTGTCGTGTTGGCGGGTGGGTCCGATTGCCTACGGGGAGCATAGGCAGGTTCACAGCAGTAAAAATGGTTTCGTAAGTGTTTGATGTTTGAAGTCATGATTTGACACGCTTCATTCGTTATGGCTGGCCAGATTCGGACTTGTTGGTGTATGGACGCCTCGGTGTCTATTATCTGCTACATTGCGGTACTGTATATAATCGTCCCATAGTCGTTCTCCTTTCTGATTCCTGTCGTCTGGCTAAGATACTTTGAGTCTGATAGTTGCTGTGATCTGCTCCTGATTCACTCGGCTCAATGGCTGCAATAGCGGAGGGCTGCAGCGGCAATCGGATCTCGATGCCGGACAGGAGCCACTGATGTTCATTGGGGGTTGATCGAGCAACGCCGGCCAAGATGAGGCCATACATGTTGTCAACTAATCCGAACAATGCTTGACCATGCACCTTCACCAATTCACCATGACTGGGTGACGCGTCTGTACCTGATTATCACTCATCCAACGGTTTGGACCCGACCAGACGATATCAGGCAAATTACTAAGCTGTCACAAGCCAACTACAAGCAGATTACTGCCAGCCCTGCAATTACCAACAAACTCAAACACTCACTCGCTTACACTCGTCAGGCTAGGTACGCCGTGAGGGGTCCCAATTGCGCACCCCTCCTCCGCAATACATGGCCCGGCCCTAACTGCGCGATATAACAATGACCAGAAAGTCGTCAAAGAGACTGGTCTACGTGCTGAGCTCGGACTTCTCCAGCACCGGCCATGCCCTGGGCGTCAATGCCCTGGCAGTGGACCCGGCAGTCGGCACGCTCTACTCCGCTGGACGAGACGGCATGCTGAATGCCTGGAGTCTCAGCGACATGAATCTACAGGCGCCAATAGGAAAACCAAAGGAGTACGGAAAGACGACGCCGTACAAGCGGGCTCATTTACACACAGACTGGATAAACGACGTTGTGGTGGCCAACAATCATACAGGTGAGTGCCTTAGGAGCGAAGCGACAAGCGAGTGGTATGGACGCTTAGTACCAGTCTTGAAATTCATCTTGACACCAAAGGGCGAGTGGTATGGACGCTCGCTCCGCTCGTGCTATTCGTATACTAATTAGTCTGCACGGCATCCTCCGACCTCATGGTCAAGCTATGGAACCCGAAATCCGACACCACTACTATCATTGGTCAGCACCAAGACTACGTACAGTGTCTCGCCAATACCACGCACTCGGACTGGGTTCTTTCCGGTGGCTTTGACCGAAAAATCAAGTGCTGGGACCTTAACGAGAATAAGGAAAAGTGGCAGGTCACACACGAAGTCGCCGGCGTCGCAGAGTCTTCCTGTTCAGTCTACTCCCTGGCTGTGAACGATACCATATTCGCGGCTGGCGGGCCGTCATCCGTCGTCAAACTCTACGACACGCGAACCACAGAACCCATAAGCCAATTCGTTGGCCACACTGACAATGTCCGTTCCCTGCTGATTTCTCAAAGCGGAGACTACGTGCTCAGTGGTTCTTCCGATAATACCATAAAGCTGTGGTCGACCAAGGCATCACGACTACTTTACACATTTAATATGCATGACGACTCAGTGTGGTCGCTATTCTCCAACGACCCAGATTTTCAAACATTCTACTCGGCGGACAGGAACGGACTTGTCGTCAAGACAGATCTCAGCAGGTGCGGGTCATACTCAGAAATAGACGAGACCTGCGCTGTCTCTACAGTCCTCTGCCACGAGCACACAGCTGTCATCAAAACAGTTGCGGCCGGCGACTACATTTGGACTGCCACCGAAAACTCATGTATTCACAGATGGACGGACTACGACACCTCGCTCGCTGGAACCCAAGTCCAGGACGACGACAAGGTTATTCTCAATGATCCCTACGGAGGCAGATACCCCGAAGTTACTGACGAGCAGTGGGACGAAGCCAAAACTATTCCAGTGACGTTCCTCAAGACAATTGGCGGCCCAAGTTTCCACGAGCCAGTTCCAGACGTGATCAAGATTAGACTACAGCCACAATGCCCCAACCCGGTAGAAACGATTGAAGGACACATTGGCATTAAGAAGCATAGACTTTTGACCGATAGACGTCGGGTGCTGGCGCTTGACACGGCTGGTGAAATCAAGGTCTGGGACATTATCAAGTGTCAGCCAGTCAAAACATTCCCGCCCGGCTCTGACATTGATGACCTGGCTGACGAACTCAACGCCTTGCATTCCACCGCGGCTGTATCTAACTGGTGTCAGGTGGCCACAAGAGCTGGAGAGCTGTACATCACTCTCGAGTCAGGCACTTGCTTTGATGCGGAGGTCTATGCTGATGAGCAAGAGGACTTGGAGCAGTTGAGTTTCCGTCAAGACCATCGAATCAACCTTGGCAAGTGGGCCATTCGAAATGTTTTGGCCAACCTTATTGAAGCAGAGAAGGAGAGCGACGAGGAGTTTAGAAAGACAATGAAACTGCGCGAGCACCTGCGCCAGAACCCAAAATCATCAGGTGTGTCCGTCGCCTCGCTCTCCTCTGTTTCTGACGCCGAAGACGAGCCAAACGTCAAGCACGAATCAATCAACTCCGTGGCCGCCGAAGCTCAGCAAGCTTCACCTGCTGCAGAAGCCACCAACGGAACCGCGGCCACTGGGTCCAAATCATTTTTGAGCAAGTTCAAGTTTGGCAAGAAGAAGGAAGATAAAGCGCTTGCCAGTAAGGCGTCGGCAGCGACGGTTGCCCCGCCGCCGCCTGTGGAGAAGCCTGAGCAGACTTTGGAGGAGGTTGTGGCCGAGCTCAGGCAACATTATAGCAACCGAAAGGTGTCAAAGAAGTCTATACTGACGCCGCCTGGTCCTGAGGATGCCCCTGTAGTGACCTTAGCCCCGGAAATCAAGGTTATTATATGCGAGCAGAAGCAGGGATCCGGTGGTACTGTGGACCTGTACCGTGGAACAGTGGGAAGCATTGGCAAGGAGAGACACATTGTGGAGAAAATAATACCCGACTGGATCGCAGACGTGTGTCTACGAAACGAGATACCGGCAGCTAAGGACTCTGCAAAAGTGGGTTTCACGCTGCAGCCATTTGACGAAAGCAATACTAGCATTTCTCCTGTGCTCACCGGCGGAAACAGAGTGCTCAAGCTCACGGCCTACCATATGCTGCGAACTCACAAGATTCTAGAGTATCTTGTCGAGAGGCTTCAGCCACAGGATGTGCAGCTGCTGGAGAAGAACGGTCCTCTGGAAGACCAATTCGAACTCGTGTGTCAGGGTAGGGTTTTGGATCGAAAGTGGACCCTGGCAAGCGTAAGGACACGGATCTGGAGAAGCGGTGGTGACGTGGTTATAAAGTATCGGGTGCGGCATTTACCGCCGTCGACGTAGTCAACCCCAAATCCCTGTCACATTCCCCCTCCTGCTACATGTGTCGATAAGTCTACGTTGGCATGTCACGTGACGGTCTGGACCGGATAAACTAGTTGGGGGTACTGCAACCTTGCAACGACGCACGATGAACTTGTGAGTACATTCATACGCACATCATTCCATAGAGAATAATAAGATAATACATAGATCCACGTGACTTGGTGATCTGGCTGGTTTATCAGATTGTTTGAGCTTGGCGCGTGCCAAGCATATCCGGTTAAACTTCCGGAGTCGCGATGTGACATTAGCACTCAAAGTAAAGAAGACTCCAAGGGATTTTGTGGTTGTTTAGATGCGTTGTTACCCATTGGTGTGTTTGCTTGTCACGCTCAAATATTATTTCAGTGCATACGAGCGATGGGTTAATTTACCCCCACACGGTTGGGGGTTCCGAGAGCATCATCCATGTTTGGGGGTAATGTGACGTGGGCCGTATAAAACGCGGTGAATTCCATTGATTGGTAATGATTGATAGCCATGTTCACCTGTGTCCGCTTGAAGAGGTTGACCAGCTGGCCTGGATGACCGGCGATAGCGCGCTATTCCGGGATTTGAGTTTACAGACATATCTCAAGCAGAGTCACGTGGATTTAAAAGGCCTGGTTTTTGTTGAAATGGATAGAATAAGCGACTTGGAGGACTGGGAGGGACCCATGGAGGAATATCGTTATCTATGTGGGGAGATGAATACAGAGTCGGGCCGGCTATTGAAGGGATTAGTACTGTGGGCGCCAGTGCCCGCAGGACCTACAGCCTTGGAGGCGTACATCGCCAAACTGGGAGAGGCCGACAGCAGTCACCTCGGCAAAATTAAGGGATTCCGGTATCTGCTCCAGAGCGCACCCGACGGGACTACTACGGAAAGCCAATTCCGCGACGCCGTACGTTGGCTTGGAGAGCGTGATTATGTGTTTGAGGTGGCCATAAACATCCAGGAGCGGGGCATCGTGCAGCTCAGTGAGACCGTGGACCTGATTAGGGCTTGTCCTGGCACGCGGTTTGTGTTGGACCACTTGTGCAAGCCTGTTCTGAACCCGCGCGGCGAGGTGGAGCCTGAGTGGAACGACTTGATGGCGCAGATTGCCGCGTGCGACAACTCGTATGTGAAGCTATCAGGGATGATGACGCAGGTGACGAATGAAGTCCTGCATAGCCACGAGCTGTTTCTGACGACGATATTCAGGCACGTTGACAAGATAATCTCGCTGTGGGGCGTCGACAGAGTTATCTGGGCCAGCGACTGGCCGATTTGCACGCTGCAGGGTGCCAAGGAATTTGGCAGAAGTCTTGGGTATTGGCGACAAGTATGCGATGAGCTGTTTGACCGGATGTATCTGAACGAGGAGGATAAGAAGAAGATTTATGAGCTCAATTCTGTGACTGCATACAGGCTGGAGAGTAACACTTGACCGTGTTGAGCGAGTTTGGCATGAAAGCTTCGGGAATACTTTAATTTATATGCATTGGAATTCTCAGCTTGAGGTGCAGTTGATTCGCATAGGTATATAACCAAGTTAGTTTTTTAATAATCTGTACAACGCATTAGCTCGTGTTTGCGAGTGCTGACTTGTTGCCCCCAATGAACAAGAGAGTGCAATTAATTTCGGCTGTCGATCCGATTTTCTCAGACCAGCGATCTACGGCTACACGCCGAGCAAAAATGGCGCGGGGCATTGAGCATTAGGCAAGGGCACGCACTAATCTGTTTGCAGACGTGCTCGATTATTTTGGAAACGAGATTCGTTCGTCGGGTTTTGAGCGGGGTGTGTCCGAGATCAGCGTTAATGTGCATGCCAGTTGTAACCCGGTTTTGCCTGGAGTCGCCGAGATAACAAGATGAATATCACGTACGTACCACCCAATTCAATACTTGTCATCCAACTGATTTGTTAGCTTCACCTTATCGCATGCGGCGCCGATAACATTTTCACGCGCTCACCTACTTGTCCCAACGCGCTTCACCAAATTTTCACCACCATGGACGACAAGGACGAACGAGAGGCTGTCAAGCTATGGCGAGTCTACCGAACTGTGAAGGAGCTTGTTCGGGATCGAGTATGTTTTCTCATCACGTGATCCATGCTAACTCAGGGATACAATATCGGCCAGCAAGAGCTTGAAATCACGCTTGACGAGTTTCGATCGCATTTTTGCAACTCCAATGGTCAGGCCCAACGAACCATGATGGGATTTCAGGCCGTTCCCACTCCAGAAGCCCTTGAGAAGTTCCCAGAGTTGGGATCTTTGTGGGTTGAGTTCTGCAACGAGCCCAGCGTTAGCGTCAAGACGATGCGAACTTTTTGCATTCACATTGCCGAGAAGAACTTTTCGACGGGCCTGCTCATTTACCAGAACGGTATCTCTTCCGGAGCCATTAACATCATTCCATCTGTTGCCCCAGCTACTATCGAGACGTTCCAGGAGGGTGACTTGGTGGTCAACATTACCAAACACGTCTTGGTGCCAAAACACATTCGACTGAGTGACGACGAAAAGAAAGAACTCTTGTCGCGATACAGACTAAAAGAGTCACAGCTGCCTCGTATCCAGCGAGAAGACCCGGTCGCTAGGTACCTGGGACTGAGGCGAGGACAGGTGGTGAAGATTATTAGGAGAAGTGAGACGAGTGGTCGATACGCCAGTTATAGAATTTGCCTGTAGTCGTGCGCACGGGCACTACCTACACTCCGTGTACATAAAATAATGACTTTTTATTCTGAGTACTAGTGCATATCAGAATTGTCGTTCTCACGTGCGAAGAGAAATAGAATGGCTGGCGCGCTTTTTTCTGAACTGCTGTGAGTACCAAAATGACGGAACGAGAGCTTAATGGAGATTGAGAAACACGGCGAAAACACAGGAACGGATTTAGACTAAAACCCGTGCCTGATTGACGATGGACCTACTTGATGAGCTTGTCTTGACGGCTTGTGAGCGGGCCTGATGGAAGTGGCTGTACGGAAAGGCCGGGATCTCGAGAGTCTGGGACTGAATTGGCTGTAATGTTGTGGTGGAGTAGCCGATGAATAAGAGCCAGCAGGTTTCTGATTATTCTTCAGTATTCATCGTGTACGGTGAAAGTTGAGTTTTTGGCTCCCAAGGCACTGTATTGCGCGATAACTCGGATTTAAGCAATTACGTCAACGCGACGATCATGACAGGGTCCTTCTTTTCAGGCGGCTGCAGCAAGTAGCAGGTCGAGTACATTCTGCCCATCCAGCATTTCCAGAAAGGCGTGCTTCTGTAGTTGGGATCATCGCCGCCAGCTATTCAATTCCGGTTTGGTCCTCACGACGGCGTCCGTTCGGTGGGCCTTACTGTATTGTGTTAGAATGCGGCGCCACTAGCCATCTCCTTTCTCACTGTGTGATGAAACGACCCCTTTCTCGAGGCTGTATGGGGGGCTTAGCAGTATTGCGGGTGCAGTAAACACAGCGAAAAGGTGGGCAGAGTCATAACCGGTAAAGTCCTAGGCAAACCGGTGATGACGAACCAGCAAGTCTATATATAGCTCCCCCCACCCAGATTCTACCACCAACATGTCATAAATGTACTGGCACAATTATCCCAACGCTGTTCAGCACCGTTGATAATATTATTTTAGTGCGGGCGCGCACCACGCACATCGCTGCGTGAGGCTGACACTGGTGGCTGGCTACCCGCCACTGGTTTCTGGCCCGCAGATCTCGAGTATATAAGAAACATGAAAGTCTCAGACAAAACCGTACACTATCCTAGTGCATCGTCAGTTCACCAAAGACAGGCATAAACCTTAAAAGAAACGAAGCGACAATGGCCCCAATAGTTGGAAAGATCAAGTCCCTGGCGACAACCAACTTGTTCATTTTGACTCTGCGACTGATTCAGTTCTTCTTTGTTGGTCTGGTTGTCGGCCTGGTGGCCTACTTCATCAAACAAGAGTCCCAGGTTGGCGCTTCCGCTTCGTCGCCCTATGTCTTTGTCTTGGTGATTGGCATTTCAACAATGATTGTGCAGTTCGCCTACTGCTTCACCTTCACCCACCCGCACCTGTACTTTTTGGACATGGCGCTGGCGACCGCTTATGTGGTTTCCTTCTTTTGGATGCTCAACTTTGAGTCTCCTGTTCCATGCAAATGGACTGCTTTCAACCCATTTGGCTCTTCTCACTGTGGCCAGGTCCGAGCCGTTTTGATTATCCAGATCGTTCTGGCTATTTTCTGGTACATGACCGCCGGAATTGGCCTGTTTACCTTTTTCCGGGCATCTCGAGGTGCCAAGCCAGCTGACGAGGAGGAGGAGTAAGCAGCACTCACTGCTAGCAGACACAGAAATCACGACATGAGAAACGAAATGAACGAATGAATGGAATACGGATTGGAGGAATGGGAACGAACATACATGCAAAGCATGAGCATAGAATTTAATTACGTAAGGTTAATAATTGCATTGAATACGGTACGACGAACATAAACCTGACATTGTGGGCTTCTAAGTGCTAAAGACTTATCGGCAAGGTCTTGTTCTCTCATGTGATTACTGAAATTCATTGTGTAGTGATCAACAGCCCATATTATGACAAGATGCACAGCTCGGCAGACTGGTTACTGCTTTCAGAGTCTATTTCGGGATATAAGTCCACGATACGTAATCCCGTTTTCGTATTATCCAGGCTGTTATAGCAATCGAAATCAACCGCATGTGCGTAGCTTACTGCAAGATATCCAGTTCGTTTCACTCACGTCAAAAGAAAGTCAGCACTCCTATCCAACCGACAGAGACTATTCGACATTTGCCTTGTGCGAGGCAGCCAATTGAGCAACTCTTTACCAGTAGATGCTGCCAAAGGTCCCGGTACAGCTACTCTCGTGCTACACGCCCACAGACAATAGCATCCTGGATACCCGTCCACCACTTCACATCCTTCAGCGAAACTCCCTCTAGTGGACTGACCTGTACTCCGTCTTTCCCAAGAAACGTAGGCCCAACTGTGACAATGACACTGTCCACCAGATGACTGTTGTTATCGTCCAGCAGCGAGTTGATGACGTACGCACCGCCTTCAATCATGATGCTTTCAAGACCCTGTTCATGTAGTTTGCTCAGCACGTCCTGCCACTCAAATGAGTCCACCTTTATGACTTTTCCGCCTGCTTCTTCAATAATCTTTTGCTTTGCTTCATCATCCTGCTTCACAACCACCCAAACACCAGGGCTGCCCTCCGCTGCTTGCTTGATCAACGCGGAACCCTCACAATTCCATCGAAACTTGGGATCCACAATAATCGGCTGAGGACTTGGACCAATCTTGCACAGAAGCGAAGGATCGTCAGCATTGGCGGTACCAACGCCTACTAGGATACCCTGGTGCCTAGATCGCAAGTAGTGCGTCATTGTCTTTGTCTCCAAATGCGAAATCACCGTGCGCACGCCTGGTTTCGCGGATATCCGTCCATCGAGACTCTGTGCATAGGTAAGCGTGACATGAGGTTTATTAGTACTGGTATCACGCGCTGGAAGGTATGGTTCCAGGAAAGGCCCTAGTCGACTATCAAGTGGTAACATCCCAACGCCACTCCCACACAAACACCTTAGTTGAACTTACACCCTATAGTTTAATTAACTACGCTCTGGTAAGATGAGTCAACCAATTGAACACAGATTTAACCCTTACGCCGACAATGGAGGTACTGTCCTGGGAATTGCCGGTGAGGACTTTGCCATTCTGGCTGGCGACACCCGACACACAAGCGGTTACTCCATCAACTCGCGATTCGAGCCAAAATGCTTTGACATGGGCGACAACATCGCCATGACTGCTAACGGCTTCGCCGCCGATGCCAACGCCATGATCAAGCAATTCGTCGCCAACAGAGAATGGTATCATCACGATCACAACAAGCCGCTTAAGCTGCAGAGCGCAGCTCGATTGATTCAGCACATTCTCTACGGAAAGCGAATGTTCCCCTACTACGTCCACACAATCATTGCCGGCCTAGACGAGGAAGGCAAAGGTGCTGTCTACTCGTTCGATCCGGTCGGCTCGTACCAGCGGGAGGAATGTCGAGCCGGAGGCGCTGCCGCCAGTCTCATCATGCCATTCTTGGATAACCAGGTCAAGTTCAAGAACCAGTACGAGCCCACGTCGGAGGGCACCGTTCACAAGCCAGTCACGTACCTCAAGCTAGACGAGGCTCTGAAACTGGTCAAGGACTCCTTCACCTCCGCCACGGAACGACACATTGAGGTCGGTGACTGTCTGCAGATTCTCGTCATCACAAAGGAGGGCATCAAGACGGAGTTTTTCCCTCTCAAGAGGGACTAGATAGCTATGTATCTCTATACGATCAAACCGGGAGCTCAAACTTCTTGCCTTTCATGACCTTGGTGTAGTAGATGTAGAAAAAGTCAGAGTAGAGCAGAGTCTGGATGATTCCGGCAAAAAAGGACACCAGATCGAAATCAATCCTGAACGTCCACTTGTAAATCCAGTTGCACACATACAATGCCCGGTACACACCAAGGGCAAAGATGTAATGCACAGTGAGCGACGCAGCCTGGCCTGTTCGCTGCAGCATGAACAACTGCGGCAGAATTGCCACAGACTCCAGCCAGATGCTAAAGGCCCAGATGATCTCCGTTGGGGTGAACTTGATGTTGAAGATAAGGGCCGTGATGGCAGCACCTCCTAGCAGGTACTCCACCTTGAATGTGTCAATGTTGGGGTTGTGGGTTGGCTTGAACTTGCTCAGCATCAGGCTCAGAATGTAGAGCTGTGTGCCAATGAAGATGAACTTCATAATCAAGTTGTAAATCGAGGACCATGGCGCATACAAAATGTCGAGATATCGAGTTAGGTAGACCAGGGCGTACAATCCCTGCGTTTTGAACGAAATACCAGCCACCGACTTGGATGAATGAATCTTGTGAATCAACAGGTAGATGCTCACAAGATGCGTGGCATCACCAGCTAGTCGAAATATATTCATTGACATGTTGTGTGATGTGGTGAGTACACGTTGCCTTTCGCGCTCCCATCACCGCAATAGCCGTTGGCGTGCTATACTCCCAGCGCATGCAGTACCACGGGCAGACCCTGTTATTAATTGTCTTGAGGCGTTGAACAATTTTAGGCCCAGGACGTGGAGACGCCTTAGAGCTCAAAACTGCCAGCTCAGCGGTAGCGCACTAGGCGCTGATCGGGGCCCTTGTTCCAACACGTCCGACCCCTCTCACCTCTCATGCCTCCTCCTCTTCCTGTCCTCTGGTAAACTGGTATCTTCTTCTCTCAAAGACCTGTGCTTCGTGGCACCCCTAAGACCCACAGCAACTCTCCTCTGCAAAGCCTTGGGCAATATGCTCTTATCCTTGTAATCATCCTCTACAGCCTCAGTGTAGTTCCTCTTGTACACCTCATGATCCTCATCCTGAAAGAAAACACCCTTATGATAGAACTTTTGCATGTACGCCATCTTTGGCCTGTTTTTCTTGTCTTCCTTCTGCTGGTGTAGCCTTTCTTTGTCTTGCTGGTACTTTTCAGCCTCAGTCATATTCCGTCGGGCCTCGATATCTTCAAGTTCCTGCTCAGCCTTGAGAAGTTCCTCCCGCTCACGCTTAACTCTGGCCCTCTCTCTTTCTTTCCAGGCAGCAAGCTCTGCCGCGGGGTCGAGATCATCAGTGTCGTCTATCGCGTCTTCTGCCTCGTCCGCAAACCGCGCCGATTCCTGCGCCTGCTCCAGTCGAATGCTCTGTTCAATGATCTTGAGTGTCTCTTCTCTGTTGACGTTGGTCTCTGCTTGGGCAGCCTTTGGGGCATTGCGCTGTTTCTTGGATATGAATACCGGTCGTTTTAGTTGTACCTCTTCGTCGCTCTCTTCTTCGCTTTCCTCTTCGCTACTCTCCTCGCTCTCGTCACTTTCCACTTTGGCTTCAACATGTTCTTTGGCGTCCTCCTCATCTGTCACGTACTCTCCTTCGCTGCTCTCCTCTTCCTTTGCCTCCACTTTCTCGCTCAGCTTGAGCTCCTGGATCGTGATCTGAGGCCTGGCCTCGTGATCTGACTGGGCAATAACTTCCTCGACAATTTCATCCTCGCTGTCACTGTCTGACTGGGCCCCTGTGGGCTTGCCAGCAAAGTATCTCTGTGGGCCGGGCTTTGGCATGGGAATAAGGTCTGTGCATCGCGCTGATCACGAAACATCAGGAATTACAGCGCAAACAAAAACAAATCATATTAGTCGTATATACAGTCATTAATCATCAAAACGCTAATCTAGCAACGTCTCGCTACCAAGTAGATGGCCCAAACGTCTGATTGGGGCCGAGAGACTGGAATGGCGTAAACAAAGCGTCCGCCGTTTGAAAAGCCGTCCCATTAGTAGCTCCCCACCAATTCGGAGGTGTCACCTTAGGCGATAAGGTAACCACAAATATAAGTAGTGAGGATAGCGCGAGTCCCAAGTCGAGACCGGCCGACAGGGAGTAGTTGTACTTGGCCCACCAGTTGAACCAATTTCTCTTGATCCAGTAGCCAAAGACGTAGCCAACCAGACAATAGGCACCGTATGAGTATGAAGTGGCCGGCGGGATATATTCCAGTCCGTTGAAAAACACTGGCCAGTGAATATTCTGGATGCCTGATTTGGGCCATTTCTTTTTGATCAGCCAGTTCATCAAGGGCAGTATAGCACCGATCGGGAAGAACCATAGTGTCGACGCATATAGCTGTCCCGGCGAAAACAGTTTCGAGGGGCCAATAACACCCCAGACAATGGAGGAGTTGAAAAACACTCGGCCCGAGGGACAGGTGAAATTGTTTGGCTGGCTGTCGCTGCAAAGCTTGTGAATATGGCCCTGTGACCAGTTCATGACTGCAAGTTGAACCAGTCCTCCCCAGATAGTTGCAACCAACTGTGCCGCAAACAAGACTCGCGGTGCAATCTTCAAGTAGTGTCCCAGCTTCATGTCCTGAAGGAAAGTGACTGCCTGCGAGTTTGTAATGTATCCAAATGTCTTGAACATCATCATCGCGATCGGTCTACCAGGCAGAAGGTAGCCAATGATGAACTCGGTGATGACGTTTAGTCCCACGCTAATGTTCGTTAGGGCGAAAATCAAAGCCACAGGGATAAGCATACCCACGGCGATAACCATGGCCAGAATCAGTGCCCAGAAAGGCAATAAAGTAGGCCAGGCCAAACAGCTGACGGCTGCCATTGCAAAGAATACGACAAAGCTGATTCCAAACCACCAGTCTGGTACTTCTCTGTATCGCTTGATGAGACGCATGTGCACGTCATCCGGCTCGTTTCTAGAGTTTTTCCAGTAGTAGAGAATGTTTTTTCCGTCGAAAATCAGCGTGTGCACGATAGTTGAAGTGATTGCAGCGAACGACAGTCCAAAGGCCACAATATAGGTTGTGGGCAGAAACAGAGGCGAATAGGCCTTGTATAGTGCGTCGTCAAACACAAACTCCTTGTCCAGAATGGCCCGCACGTTATAGATTTGCTGGAATCTGTCGTAGGAGTTGGACGCAGACATTGGCATGAAATGGCCGTACCACACATTGGAGAACTGCACAATAGGGCATATGATCCAAAACACGACCACGAGCGACACAAGGACGTTTGCAATGGCAAAAAACGGAGGAATCAACGGGGAACCAATGTATCCCGCGACTTGCGCCCAGTCAAACGTGATGGGCATCATTCCCAGGCCGGACTGGACGCCAAACAGCTGGTTCAGCACCACATTCTGTGGCGCAATCCACGAGGCAAATGAAAAGTTGCTCATGATGGGCATGAAGAATTGCGGGATCCACGTCCATATAAACAAAAACGTCAGCGTGTACATGAAAAACCGCAGTCGGCTGATTTTCCAGCCATTGGCAACGTGGTTCACGTTCAAATGAATGTTGGTCAGAAACGTGCACGTGACCAGATTTGATGGCCAGATCATAGAAGCGGGGTAAATCAGAACCCGTCGAACCAGGCCTGCAATGGAATAGCCCAGTGCTTGCGAGGCAATGATGGCCACCACCTGGAACCCCCAGCCAAAGTCCTTACGTCCGTAAAAGTGCTGGATGGTGATGATGACGTCTGTGAGGTAGGCGGCACCCTGGCCGAACGATACGTTGGCCATGATTGTCACCAGCGCGTGCTCCTTGAGGTTGAACGGACTGGGATTGAGTTCCATGCCCCAAATCTTCTTGTTAGGCACCACTCTGTCCCAGATTCGGCCCAGCGGCCAGGCGGCGAAGGCGCTGACAAAGACTGACACTGAAAAGACAGGCGCATGGAGCGAGAAGAGTGCGTTCAGGGCACAGCCCAGCGTAGTCATCAACAGGCCGATGAACCACATTCGGATCGTATTGTGTGGCAGCGACGGATCATCAGTATTGGGCACAGAGGCCCTGACCTCAGGATAAGGCGAGTCGTCCTCTGGAACTAACTCCACGTAGCCATCGTTGAGTTCTATGCCCTCAGGCTTGTTGCCCCAGCCGGGCGCTCCCCGTAGATGGGGGACTTGTTTGGGTTCTACCGAGCTGGTGGAGCCGGTGGGCTCCTCCTCGTATATATCGTCTTCCCGGTCTCTATACGGTGGTCCGTGCGTCGGGTGACTGTCTAGCATCGTTCATTGAGAGAGAGCGACTCTGTGTGCGTGTAGGTAAGCCTTATCTGCGCGACGCAACCATGAAACAGTGCATGTCCCAGCATTTCGCGACGGCTTCCGGTGGCCTGTGCAGCATCGGCATCAGCTGATTAGTCAGATAAGTAAGAGAGCTTAATAATGCTAACTGCCTGCTATCAAGCAAGGTCATTACACTAAACCTGAATGTACGGCTGATAGTACTAGGCGCTGGCTAAGCTTCCCGCTGTGGCTGGCGATCTAGTGGGCTGGGGTGCGTCATATTGGGTGAGGCTCTAAATTTACTCAGTTGGACTGATTTCGACGCCTGTTGACACTGTAAATGTATAAGCGTCAAGTTGTATTAACGGTTAAAGTTTAGCGTTTGGCGGGGAATAGCGCGTGGTAGCGTCACTGTTACATCACTGTCTTGGAAACCGTAACGTACAAGGCACTTGGTCTTAACACTGGCTGAGCTCTTTGTCTGCTTGGCGTCGGTTGCACCAATTGGCCACACATTGGCTTAGCTAATCCGAAATAACCGGGTTACGCAAAAAATGCACATCTGTCAATCAGTTTGGAGAGTTGAAACAGATCAGCGCTGCACCCTGATCTTCCAGCCTGGGGCATGTACTGACGGCGATGTGGTGGGAAGCGAGAAATAGTCTGGCACGGCGGGAGGATATAAGCAGTCTATTTTAGCATCTGGTCGCTTCTCAGAGCATCTAAATTACCGTATAGTTGACCGCGAAGCGGTGCGGAGCCAGGAAATCCAGAGGCTTACATAGTCGTGAGGGGTCGGGTAACTGTCATAGTGTTGTATATTGTGTGAGCCGATACTAGGCACTCATGCAGGGACAAATAGGACAAAACATTCTCATTGAAGGGTAATGGAACTTAAGGATTTCGAAAACAGGTCGAAAACTACGGCTAGGTTGCAGATGAATATACATTAATCTCTACTTTGAGAAACGTTAATTTTTTATGTCATGACAAGTTTACTCCTCGTCCTCCTTGGTCTCAATGACCTGGGTCTGGAGGCCCTTAGCGGAAGCAACGTTGACGGCCTGGACATAAGAAAACAGCTTCTCCTTGGCACCCTCCTCGTCGTTTCGCTTTCGGGAAATTCGGACTCGCAGTCGGGTTGGGACACCCTTGATTCCTCGCTTCCACAGCTCCTTGTTCAACTGGGGGTCGAGTCGGACATCAGAGGTTCCGAGCTGCTGCTTGGCGAAGTCCTTGACGGCCTTAACAGCCTTTGGAGCTCGCTTCTTGAACTGGACACCGAAGACCTGAGTTAGTATTGGAATTTGTGCTGCCTATTCGTGGTGCAAGTTCCAGCTTGTCGTTGAAATTTTGTCGAGTCAGCACTTATACACTGACTACGTTCTTTATTGTCGGGTTATTGCTGCTGGTCTGCTTGTCGACTTAAGCACTTGTTCGAGTTGTCGCTAATACTGGAAATCGCACCACAAATCAATCAGCGTAACGCTGCTCGTCGATTTTACTCACCCTCTTGTGCAAGTGAATGGTGTACTCTCGGGTCACGACATCAGAGATGGCGCTTCTCTGCTTCTTGGATGGAGCCATTGTTGTGTGATTTGGTGGTATTGACAAACGACGATATCAGTGTGAGTCGGTTGGGACACTGCGCGCACCACACTGCGTATTTCCTGGGACGCCACGCGTAATTGGGAGCATGCAAAAACAGTCACACACTTTTCTCACTCCCACAACTCCCAACTGCCGCAAAGGGTGGGGCGCTCAGTAAGCAACGCAGGAAATCGAATCTTAACATGGGGTCTGCATCAATTCAATTTTTACTAGTCATGTGACGTATGGTCACGTGATATTTGAGCTGAGAAATCAACAAGTGACAAACAAGAAGTCTGTCACGTTTAGCAAACTTCGAATGACGCTTACTTAAGCTTTTTACGTTAAAAGCAAGCAATCTACATGGTCTAAATGTCAAGGCTGGTGCTGTATAATGATGTGTGATGCACGTGAGAGTGATTGCTTTCGTTTTACCCCATTGGGAAGAAAGTAAACATTAGGTGTGGGCGCGGTGCGGCCATTTGTTTACCCTATTACATCGCATCACCTCACATCACTTTTCATCTCACTCCACAATGGCTGAACTTGAGGCACAGTTCTCCTTTGCCAACAATTTCTGGGGCAAGGAGGATGCCGGTGTGCAGAATCTATTTCAGAGGATGCACGATGCTAAACAAACGTGTGAAGAACTAATGGCCTTCTACAAGGAACGAATCGCTATCGAGGAGGATTATTCCAAGCGCATGCTTGCTCTGTCCAGGAAGGGCCTTGGATCCAATGAAACTGGAACTCTTCGTGCTTCTCTTGATATTGTTAGGACCACCACCGAAACGGTGGGCAAATCCCATTCCACTTCTGCCGCCCAACTTAAAAAGCAGCTGGCTGCTCCGTTGGAGGCTTTCTCTGCATCCATTAGATCTCGACGAAAGACTGTCGAGACCAATATTGAGCGTCTGTCTAAGGCCAAGCAGACGCAAAACACCACCGTTGAAAAGGCACGAAAGGCCTTTGAGACCGACTGCAACAAGATTAATGGCTACTCAGCCAAGCAGAACCTGCTGCTGGGCAAGGAGCTTGAGAAGAACAACATGAAACTGGACAAGGTCCACTCTAGCATTGACGCCGATAAGCGAGACTATCAGAACTCACTGCGGGTTCTAGCAGAAACCATTGATCGATGGAACAAGGAGTGGAAGCTGGCCTGTGACAAGTTTCAGGATCTTGAGGAAGAGCGAATCGCCTTCATCAAGTCCAACCTGTGGGCTTACACCAACATTGTTTCTACTGTCTGTGTCAGCGATGACGAGGGTTGCGAGAGCATCCGAGTTATCCTGGAAAAGTGCGACGTGAACGAGGATATCAAGTCTTTTATTGCCTCAAAGGGTACCGGTGGCGAAATCCAGGATCCGCCAGAGTTCATCAATTACATGGGCGGCTACTCTGGTGACAGTGTGCCAGTTAACTACCGAATCGCCAACTTTAGCAGAGACGGTGACGGAGAAAAGACAGAGGACAACGCGGATGCAAAGTCGACAATCACTTCCATGCCGCTGGACGAAATGGACAAGATGACTATTCGTGATGACAAGTCTATGCGAGACGACAGGTCTATCCGAGATGACCGAACTATTCGTGATGACCAGTCCGTCGTGTCCAAGCGACCATCGTTCGATTCGCGATTCGATCAGTCTGAATACTCCATTCCTGTCCTCAACAAGTCGGAGCTGTCTACGGCCCAGAGCTCGCCAGTGCACGGAGGCATCTCTCCCAATAGCTCTGTCTACTCCACGTCAATCAGCTCGCTTTCCGAGGGCGACCAGGGTGGAGAGGATGAGCCCAAGAAACGAACTTGGTCTTCGCCATTCCGACGACGAAGCCGAAAGGACCTCAACCGAGGATGGAACAAGTCGCAGTCTAACATTGAGCTGGACCAGTCTACGCTCACAAAGTCTTCTAGCAAGAGCTACACCGAGTCTCTCAAGTCTCCCTCTAGCAGATCCGTGCTGAGCATGGGCGAGAACATGTTTGACCTCGGCGTCACGCGACAACAGGCTTCCAGCAAGTCTCCGTTTGACATGCGATCGCGATCCAACTCGCCTGTCAAGAAGCTCTCTAAGGATGACCCACTGGTGGCTGCTCTAGAGCGACTCAAGTCCTCCGCTTCTACTGTCTCTGACGAAGGAAAGGGCAAGTACGGCGGTCTGGGCGGAAAGGGCGATATTGTTCAGAAACGAGTTACTTCTCGATCCGCTCCAGTTAGTCCAGTCGCTGCTAAGGCTTCCCTGGCTCCTCCACAGCCAGCCTTTACCGCTAGTGACATGGAGGCCACCTCCTCCAAGTACTTTGCACAGACCAAGGAAATGTTCCATCGAGGCCAGCAGCAGCAGCAGCAGCAGCAGCAGCAGGATCCACGACGACAGCTACAGCGGCCAAAGTCGCAGGTTGACATTCGAGACCTAAACGAACAGCCACGACCACGAGAAAACCCATACCACACTACGCGAGCTCGACCACAGACCTACTACGGCGGCCCAACTGACGCTGACTACTACAGACACCAGCAGCAGCCACAGCAGCAGTACAACAGATCACCTTCTCCAAACCCAGACTACCGACGGTCTGTGTCGCCAGCCCCGAACCGACAGGATGGCTACAATGGCCGACAGTCAACGTCTCCTATGCCAGTGGACGGATACGGCCGGCCATTGTCGCCTGTTCCTTCCGTTGACCGACGAAGGTCGCACTCGCCAATGCCACGAGAGGACTACCGACGGTCTGTCTCGCCGAACCCGAACAAGGCCCAGGACTTCAGAAGGTCCGTGTCTCCAAACCCGAACCAGGGCCACCCGGGTCACGATTTCCGACGATCCGTCTCGCCCAACCCAAACAGAAACTCATACTACCCCGAACAGCATCAACAACAGCATCAGCAATCGCGACCGCGAAGCAAGTCCGCCCTGGATATGTCGCAGAGACCCAAGAGCAAGCCCAACCTTCCTTCTACTTCGTCTGACGGCCGAAGGGTCATTAAGTACGCCAAAGCGGCTTATGACTACCGGGCGGCCATCCCAGAGGAGGTGAGTTTCCGAAAGGGCGACATTTTGCTCGTTTTGCACACGCAGGAGGACGGCTGGTGGGGCGTCGAGGTGCTTGGAGTGAGGAGGTTTGGTTTGGCTCCTAGTAACTTTCTTGTCAGCGTAGCTTAGCGTGGCTGACCTTGACTATTAACTTATGACGTATGTAATTAACACTCTTTCTTATGATGCTTTTGACGCTATAAATAACGATATGTGTGAAGATGTCATGTTGTGCCTGCACTGACGTATGCATGTAGCCAGCCGCGATGCATATCGCTTAATTTAACTCATGGACTAACCGATCGTGACCAGCGCCTATAAATAACCTTGCCGCTTGCTATTCACCATGGCTCTAATCACAATTGCTGAGTTTGATGAAATTGACGCTGTTCACCTTGAACCGACCGACAAGGACGCCGCGGTCTCCGGCGCTTCACCGTTTTCGTCAGCCAGCCATACAATCAGTTCACAACCCGACTATGAGCGCTCTCAGTTGGAAGTCGAAGAGGTCTCTGAATGTGCCAGCTTTGAGTGCAATTGCTCCGAGTGTGGCGAAGGACAAGCGCTAAGAGACGTGTACAACTCGCTGCTGGAGGACAGAGACGAACTGCAACAAACTACGCTATCGAGGTATTGCAGCCATAACAGCCACAAGACGTCTGAGGGCGCTGAGTACAACTCAGAGGCCGACTCTGACCCAGGCTCTAACCAGGGCCTCTACCCCGGCCGTTCGGGCCACAGCACATATGCCGACTACGTCTCCCACCACTCTGGTCTTGCGTCGCGGTTCTTTGAAGATCTGGGATCGTACAGCGATAATGAACCGGAGCCACCCCGGACCAGGGGCTCCACGCGCAAGAGAGTAAAGCGCTGGTGGAAGCTTACTATTTTGAAGCTCAGGTGGAGGCTCACTATAAAATCGCATATAAGACCATACAAAAGCTGAGCATAGCCAATCATTAGCCAATTGTGGAGCGAGAAAAGTCGGAGCGGCAAATCAAATTCCGATGCGTTGCTCCGGCAAATTATCGTGTCCTCCCCGCACCGAGGATATTTAAGTGCCAGACGCCCCTGTCTCCTCATAGTTGTTGATGTGAGTACCATGACCTACGCTGCAAGGAAGGAGCACGCACATGAAATTACAATGGCTGTAACAATGGCAATGGACACCGAGGTACACTGAGGGACACTGAGGCGGGACACCGAGGGCAAGAATCTCGTCCAGCCGACCAATTGACAACAAGGCCCAATTTAAATCAACACGTTAACGCCATGATGGTAACTGCGTACAATGCTGCCCGATGACGCTGTGGCCTATCTGCTATTGTCGCGCTGTCATTGGCTAGAATTTATCCGTGCCCGTGGTTGCCTACTGCGCATTGTTGTGTCCGAAAAGCGTTGGGCTGACTCTTCCCTGTAACTTATTCTCTCGAATAACTAACACAGAAAAATGCCTTCTTGTACTGATGTTTTGAAGCGAAAGGTCGGTGTCATTGTCGGTGACGATGTCCGAGCCCTGTTTGACTACGCTCAGGCCCACAAGTTTGCTATCCCAGCCATCAACGTGACCTCCTCTTCCACCGTTGTCGCTGCCCTGGAGGCCGCCCGAGACTCCAAGTCTCCAATTATCCTGCAGACCTCCCAGGGTGGTGCTGCTTACTTCGCTGGTAAGGGTGTCGCCAACAAGGATCAGGAGGCTTCCATTGCTGGTGCCATTGCTGCCGCTCACTACATCCGATCCATTGCTCCAATCTACGGTGTCCCAGTTGTCCTCCACACTGACCACTGTGCTAAGAAGCTGCTGCCATGGCTGGACGGTATGCTCGATGCCGATGAGAAGTACTTTGCCGAGCACGGTGAGCCACTCTTCTCCTCCCACATGATTGACCTGTCCGAGGAGGAGCACCCAGAGAACATCGCCACCACCAAGAAGTACTTTGAGCGAGCCGCCAAGATGAACCAGTGGCTCGAGATGGAGATTGGTATCACCGGTGGTGAGGAGGATGGTGTCGACAACACTGGCGTCGACAACTCCAAGCTCTACACCCAGCCAGAGGACATCTACGAGGTCTACAAGGCCCTGGCCCCTGTCTCTCCAAACTTCTCCATCGCCGCTGCCTTCGGCAACGTCCACGGTGTCTACAAGCCAGGTAACGTCAAGCTGCACCCAGAGCTGCTCGGCAAGCACCAGGCCTACACCAAGGAGCAGATCAAGTCCAAGTCTGACCACCCACTGTACCTGGTCTTCCACGGTGGTTCCGGCTCCACCCAGGAGGAGTTCAACACCGGTATCCAGAACGGTGTCGTCAAGGTCAACCTCGACACTGACATGCAGTACGCTTACCTGTCTGGTGTCCGAGACTTTGTCCTCAACAAGAAGGACTACCTCATGACCCAGGTCGGTAACCCAGATGGTGACGACAAGCCAAACAAGAAGTACTTTGACCCACGAGTCTGGGTCCGAGAGGGTGAGAAGTCCATGACTGTCCGAACTAAGGAGGCTTTCAAGGTTTTCCACTCCGAGAACACTGTTTAAGCGGTGCCAGCTTAGATATAAGTATTTAGCAAAATATTAGCTATGAGTTAGTGCATCAAGGAAGTAGGCTCTAATTTTGTCACACAGGCTAGATTAGCCGTGTTCTACTGAAGGAAATTGCACGGCGGAATTCACGCTATTCCACCTTAGTCTGAGCTTCTTATTCTTAGATCACAT
Source organism: Blastobotrys muscicola (assembly GCA_003705745.3). Lineage (NCBI taxonomy): Eukaryota > Fungi > Ascomycota > Dipodascomycetes > Dipodascales > Trichomonascaceae > Blastobotrys > Blastobotrys muscicola. The sequence goes on from PPJL03000016.1 coordinate 134,354, forward strand.
GTTTTATGTAAAGTACCACCGCCTGGCTGGACATGTCTTAGCTTTGAGTGATGTCATGTACGACGCGCCATTGCTGTGGAGATTGCGCCGCCTCATTATTGCTCTCATCACTACTTGACACACTCTTCACACAACACCAACAAACACCAAAATGACTTTGTACTATACGCTGGTGAGTAATTGAGCTACTTTGGAGGTAATTGAGGCTAATTCAGGTTTTCATTATCCTGGTGGCGGAAGTTGCCGCTTATCTGTTCCTGGTGACGCCACTGCCACGACAAGTTCGAAAGAATGTCCTCACAGTGATCAAGAAATCACTGGTCATCAGTAACCTGGCGTTAACCTTAAAGTTCACGTTTGCATTCATCTTGGTTCTGTTCCTTGACTCTGTCAACCGGGTCTGGAAGGTTCAGAGTGAGGCCAGCGCCTTTGGTCGACAAGACAGACCAATGGCCATGTTGGCTTCAGACAGATCGGAGCTCCAGGCAAGACGGTTCTACTCACAGCGAAACATGTACCTTTGCGGTTTCACTTTGTTGCTGTCTGTCATTTTGAATAGAACTTATGCTCTGGTCATGGACCTCATTGAGGCTGAAGAGACCATTGCCACCCTGAAGACTGATTCCAATGCTTCCGTCAAGGCTGGTGTTTTGGATCAGGAGAGCAAGGATGAGGTTGCCAGGCTGCACAAGGTTATTGAGAGCAAGGACAAGGATCTCGCCACGTTGAAGAAGCAGGCTGAGGCTCTCAACCGGGAGTACGTTAACCTGTCGGATGAGCTCAACAAAGGTGGAAAGTTCGATAAGAAGAACGATTAGCGATCGAAGCGAAACATGATTGCAGAATTGAGCTAATCATATTTATCATTATCTATACAATTGGTAAGTCTGTCTCTATCGTACGTCTAAGAGGCGGCGGCCGGGGCCTCGTACGCATTACTCTTGTGCTTCGGGGTAAAGTCAAAGTTTTCGTTGACTGGTCCCAAGAACATTTCTGAAATCTTGATCCAATCCTTGTAGTCCGTGCTGCCCAGCAGGGTCTCGAGCTCGTTTCGGCCCTGGAATGGCAATGGTCTGTCGTTAATCTTTGGCGGTAGGTATTCCAAAATACCCACCGGCACGTATCGATGCGTAAAGGAGAGGAACTCGCACAGGTATCTTCTAGTCATGTTGACACCGTACTCGTCGGCCCCCCAGTGCTCCAATCCGTAGTATGCATATTTCTTTATCAGGTCCAGTCGCTCAGTGGCGGACTTGTCAAGGTACTGTCTGCTCTCGACCTCCTCAAAGATCCAGGGCTTGATCAGCGCTCCTCGTGCAACCATGGCGCTGTCCACGCCGGAAAGCTCGAGACAGTCGTACCAGTCCTTCCACGAGTAAATGTCTCCGTTTCCAATGATCCATGGCTTGACAATGTCGTCGTGTTCTTCTCGTTCTTTCTTAACCAGGTCGGCGACTTCCTTGATGTACTCCCAGTTGGCCAGCTTGGTGTATCGCTGGGCCCGTGATCGGCCGTGAAGCGTTATGGAGGCGACAGAACCGTCCTTGATCAGTCGAGAGACCAGGTTCTTGGCCGTAGGGTGGTCGCTCCTGGTTCCCGTTCGGATCTTGACAGTCACTGGGATATCGTTGCTGACCGCGTTCATACCCTTGAGCATTCTGATGAGCCGTGCTGGGTTGTCCAGCAGGGCAGAACCGGCGCCCTGTCTGTACAGCAGGTCAATTGGGCAGCCGCAGTTGAGGTTGATTTCTGAAGTGTCTGGGCATAGCGTAGCAATGGCCTCTGCGGCCTTGATGGCTTGCCAGTGCTTTGGCGCAGCGATCTGGACGGCATAGGAGCCGACTTCAGACGAGTGCGCTCGTGGCAGCGCCCACTCGGATTTGGAGCCCTGCAGCAGTGGAAGCGCCATGGCCATTTCCGAGTAGGTTACGTCGGCGCCCAGCTCCCGCATCAGTCGTCGGTATGGCAGGTTGCCCACAGTGGTCAGTGGAGACACAATCTTAGCGCCCTTCAAGTGCAGCCGCTTCTTCTCCAGGGGCTGGAACGGAGGCTCGACGTATGCAGCAATGTTGTCCTTGTTATCTCTGTCCTGATTGGCCTGGTGATTTTCTTCAGCGACAGTGTCCAGGTACTGAATGTACTTGTCACTCTTCTCGAAATTCGTTTTCTTTCGCTGGAGCTCGTTCTGGCTGAGTGGAGAGACTCTGTTCACCTCGTAGTTAACCTTAGCTGCCTGTTCCTTGACCTCCTCGTTGATAACAAGCTTGCCCTCAGAGTAGTGTGAGCCCAACCATCGACACTTCAGGCCAGAGGGACAGTATCCAATGGCAGCAAAAACTGGACAAACACCTTCAACATCCTTAGGCTTGGCTTCAATGTACTTGTTGACATCGTGCTCAAACTTACACTTGTCGCCAAATCTACACTGAGAACCGTCTCCAGTGTGTTTGATTTGCTCGCAAAGCGTAACTTCGTCTCGTGGCTGAACAAACCTTCGCTCCTTGTTTTGGCCACGAGCCTTCTTGTTGGCCTTGTTTCGCTTGCCACCACCAGACTCCTGGCCACCACTTCGCTCAACAGCTCCACCACCCTCTTCTTCGTCGTTATACACAACAGTTCGCTGATTGATGGTGTCCAAAAGGTATTCCTTCTTGATGGGAGCAACGCCCTTGACCCGGCCTTTCTGACCAAGGTAGTCGACCTTGTCGTCAGTCTCAACCTTGACTTTCTTGGCTGGTGGAGCCGATTCGGATTCCGTCATGGTTTCTGATAAGCTCCAGATCAAATTTTTGATAATTTCTTGTCAGGGTTAGGGTGGTGATCTTTTCACTATCCGGCTGTCGGAGTGATTCGCGCTAAACGTTATAGACGAGGGAAGCCAGAGATAGGCCTGGCGGGTTGGCAAAGAGCCTAGCCCAGTTGATACAAATTAGCAAGGATAAAAAGTAGTGAACTCGCTGCGCTCGTTCACGCTCGGCCACTCGTTCACATGAGAAACCCCGACAACCACCCAGTTCGCATTATTGAGAAATGCCGGAAAGAAGGACGAGTCGCTCACATCGCAGGCCCGATGGTCCGGTACAGCAAGCTTCCCTTCCGGGCCATCACCCGACATTACAATGTGGACATTGTCTACTCGCCGATGATTCTAGCGCGAGAGTTTGTTCGAAACAAAATGGCTCGAGACTCCGACTTCAGCACCAATGACAACGACAAGTGCCTTATCATCCAGTTCGGTGCCAACAATGTGCTTGACTTGGTTCGTGCTGCGGAGATGATTCAGCCTTACACAGACGGTATTGGTCTCAACTGCGGTTGTCCTATTAAAGAGCAAGTCAGAGAGGGTATTGGCGCTGCGTTGATGACCTCGCCTGAGCTTGTTTGCGATATGGTTCGAGCAGTGAAGGAGAAGTGCGGCAAAGATTTCTGCGTTGAGGTCAAGACTCGGATCTTCAAAGACCTGAGCAAATCGGTAGCATTCGCGCAGGCTGTGGAGGCAGCTGGTGCTGATTTCATTACAATCCACGGACGACTAAAGTCGCAGCGGTCATCAGAGCCCGCCAACATGGACGCCATAAAGCTCATCAAGGAGTCTGTTTCGATCCCTGTCATGGCTAACGGAGATGCATTTTCCATGCAGGATGTCAAGCGGATAGCCGAGTACACGGGCGTGGACGGCGTCATGTCCGTGCGAGGCATACTCCGAAACCCAGCGCTGTTTGCCGGGTACGATAAAGTACCTTGGGGCTGCATCGAACGGTTCTGGGACTACGTCACTGCATACGGACTACCGTTCCGACTCACACAGCATCATTTCTCAGAAATGCTAGATACAGTGCTAACCAAACGACAAAAGAGAGGCGTCAATGAGTGCAATTCATTGATGGAGCTGATGGTCTGGTTCGACAATACCTTTGACCTAAAGAGACCGGGTGAACCAGGGTTTGGAGAACGAGTTGAGTTGCCATGGAAAATCAGTCCAGACCAGCTGGTCGCCGACCTCGAAGCAAAACTGCAGCTACTAGACGTTGCGCCAGAAACCGCGGTTGCAGCCCATGCGTGATGAAATATACGCGCGCGCCAAACACCTATAAATTTTCTCAAATCATTTCTCCTCACCACCACCACAAACGTAAGTACAGTCCACAATGGGGATGAGGACAACCTTTGTTTACCACGAGCCGGGAGCAAAAGCTTCTCTGGCCGCTGGTCGTCGTCTTGACGGCCGTGGCTGTAGGCTATGAACCTTTTATGTCATAGTTACACTGACCCATACTCGATCAGAGGAAGAATTGATCTAACTTAGGCCAGACACTGCGATTGATTAGCTTGGACTCACGACTACGTGAAAGGGCTTGGTGGATTCGAATCACAGTCAGTATATAGATGCTGAATAATAAATGAATGGTCAGACTTTCGTGGTTTTGAGTTTATGAGCTGCTGCTCTGGGAACTTTGGTCCTCTTCTGTGAAGAATAATGCTGTGGATGGCAATCGAACCATGGACACTCTAGCTCAATCGTTGCGTGAGTAATGGTGTCAGTCTAGGCAATTCTGGCGCTGAATGGGGCTACGGATGATACTGAAAACGAAAGCGATAAACGAATGACAGATAATTAATTAGTACAGTTCATGGCGGCATGGCATAAGGCAGACAAAGGCAGTGTTAGTAGACGGTTAGGCCTTGACGGTGGAAGTGCAAACAGTGGTGACTGGTGGTCGGGGGACGGATCGCACGTCAACAGACAGCCTTGGTGATTTCTTAAAACTCAGGATAATTGCTGGCGGTGGAGTGTGCTTCACAACAAGACGAACGGGCTTGGATTCTGGTCTCTTTGCGATAGTCTTTCCGCCGGCGCTTCGTCGCTTGCCAAAGGTGTAGGTGGCCAGATCCTCGTCCGAGTCTGGGGGAGTAATTGGATAGTAAGGCTGGGGAGGAATGCAAGTCAGTGGTGAAGGGCATTCAGTAATCTCCTTGGTGGCGCTGGCAGTAGCCTTGGACCTCAGCTTGAGCTTGAGCCTAAGCTTACGATTGGCCTTGAAGTGGGTTTCGGCAGGAAGAGCCTTGATCTTCATCGAGGGCATGGTGGCCATTTTGGGGGTGAATCGTCGAATCGTTCCAGTCATTACTGTACAGGTCAATGAACGTTAATAGCTGGTGATGGCGGCGCTTAAGTGTTGTGTTTTGGAGCTAACGATGATAGCTGGTGATGCTGGTTAGCAAACGATTGTAGCAGATGTTAGCGACTGTGGGTGGCTGTTGCGATCAAGTGAGTGGATGGTAAGAAGAAGAGAGGAGAGAAAGTGAAGTGGAACTATATAGTTTGGCGTGGCTTGCTCTGTGGTCCCAGCAAAATCGTAATTTTACTTTGATTAATGTCATCTCAGTACATCGTAACATCACTGTCGCTGATGTACCGGTTGATTTAGACTGTTGGCTGAGCTGGTCGTAAAAGTCGAGTGAATTCCACGGATTTCTCTTATTTTCTGAGAAAATTGGCCAAGTTTTCGCAGAGTTACGACCAGTGGCGTCTCGAGATGAACAGGGTAATCGCACATAGTTTAATTGCTTCCATGCTTTGCCGCCAGTCACGAGTCTCGATTTGTCAGGATGATTCCATAAGCAGGTTGTTGCGTGCATGCGACGTGCCTTGCATGTTGATTAGCTATAACAGGTAGCTAGAGAACTAACACGTACACTCGAGCTCACTGGCCAGAGGACGTCTATGCGATCTTATTCGTTGCAGCATGGCTCTGCTGAAGACCACGCGGTTTAAGTCTCGCAAGTTTTTACAGTAATTCCAATTACTGCTCGGCGTATAGTCCGCGGTTTCGCGCGTACCGGTTTAATCGCAATACAGGAAATTAATTTAAGCATCAACACCGGTATATTCTACATCTTTTTTTCTCTTATATCAAACGGCATTCTAACCGGCCGTGAAAAATATTAATTACAGCGAATATCTGGACCTCGGAACTAGGCCGCTATCACAAGCGCGTACCCAGATACTGCCGATTTGACTCTGTCTCTGTCCAAACCAGGGACGTTTTATAATACGTACACGTTGTGCGCGACTGGCTGGAGGGGTAGGATTATGGCGTTGCGGACCATGCTTGTACGTATTAGCTGGCACCGACGACCTGCATATGCACGCAGAAGACCCGCGCCCAATCGGGAAAGCTGTGCGAAAAAGCCGTGAAAATGAGCACAAGAAGGTCTATGGTCCTGTACTCCAGCTGTAGATCTGCAAACGTTAAATTAATGTATCAAGCACTAGTGAGACATGCTGAAGCCGCATCAGACCGATCACTATAGCTGACACATGCTATAATTGTGCGTGTGGGTATTTGGTTCAATTCTTCTGTACAACTCAAGGTGTATTGCATACGTCATCGCACATGTTGTTTGCCGCATGAGTTATGATCTAACTGCTTCAGGCCATGGCCTAACCGCTTTGGGTTAGCTCAATAGCGAAGTAGCAGTTGCACGAGAATGTTGTCGACACCTCACTATGACTCCAATCGTAGACTACATCAGGGATCCTGTCGACAATAAGGTAATCGCTGTTACTTACGTGGACAACGGCAATGTGTTTGAACCCCCCAGACAAGACCTGACCGCTAGAGCCAAACAAAACCTAGCGGAGGAGCTGCGAATATGCAACTGCTCCAAGGGGATCATTGTATCCAACGAGACGTGGTACTTCTTTACCGCCAGCGTCCACCAGAGACAGCGAGGGCAAATAACTCTGGAAAGCAGGTTCCACCAAATTCGACAGCCTCAGGCCCACATTGATAAGCTGGAGGAATGGGGGCGTGGAATGGCGCGAGGCCAGCGATTGTGTGTGGAGGTTGTCCGTGCAGTTTGTCTGGCGAGGTGCTATAGTGTTCAACCACTGGTGGCTGCGAGCGACCGAATTTTAAGGAGGACCGTAGCACCTGAGAATTGAGCAAAGCTTCCATTTGCTCGACAAGTAGCCGCTGTATCAATGCATTCATTTCACACTTGATGCGTGAATCTCGTACGCCGGCGACTGGACGCACCGCACGTACTGACGCAGGGCTGCATGGATCGCCGAGTTGCTAAACTTTTCACAGCGTTTTTCAGCATTGACGCGAACTTTCGACTCGTCAAATCATGGCCGTTATCGAGTGCATCACGAGCTCAGTCAGCGACGAGGTCGTCATTGTCGTATACGTTGACTACTTTCCCGGTGCTGAGCAAAATCTGACGCCAGTCATGGACGAAGCCAAGAGGAAACTAGTCCAGATTCTCCGTAAAAACAATTGTACCAGAGGAATCATCACGGCCAACGAGACTTGGTATATGTTCACGGCGAATCCAGCGCAAAGACAACGCGGCGAGCTGACCTTGGAATTGAGCCACAACATGACAGATGGAGCCCGTCCCGTTCATGAGAAACTGGATTCCTGGGGTCGAGAGCTAGGGGAGGAACCCAAGTTCTCAGTCATGGTGTCAACAAAGTGCATGATGGCAACCGCGTCAATCATGCTCGGGTGTGCAGCCGAACTGGGTTTGGTTGAGAGTTCTTATATTCTTGGTTAGCAATCATAGCTAGGGACCTGCGTCTGCGCAAATTTCAACACACGTCGCCCATCACCGATAAAACGTCACCCATGAAAGCCTCAGTCTCATCTACATTGAGGTAGTTTTGGCGGCCGGAATCCAGCTCCGACAGAGTTCCCGGTCGAATCCAACAAGGAACTGGTCGGCTGCTACCAATGTCTCCAGGAACCAACTCCGACGACGAGATCATAGTCCAGTAGTCGCTTCGAAGTACACGCACCTCGCACACGAATCCCGAGATTCTCTGATTCGCGACTTTTGTTATAAGGACCGTATGCTTGTGTAGGTATTGCTGATGAGGATAGCCAATCGCCGATTCATCGATCACGACATCCGGTCTTTGTAATCACCAAGCACAAACCATATTGCATCAAATTTGTACACTATACAATAGCACGTGACCCTCAATTGCATTATTGCTTGAATAAATCATCAGCCCATTTCGGAAAAACTATATTTTTCACTGCTACGCTCATTCGCTGCCTTATCGGTCCCGACGCGCATCCAACTACATACGAGACAGTCTAAAACTTAGACCGGTGGTACGGTACACCAACACAAAGTGCTGTTGTACCACACTTAGACACGATAGAACAGCCTAAACTTTTGCAATAGTGCCTCCTTCAAACCTTCTATCCCATGCATCTGATCAATAATCATAATTTAGTCTGTGACCAGCCAACTGCATATAGGTGGGTAAGCCGCACCGAATGCAGAATGACTAAATGATAAGACACATATAAAAAGTCTTCATCCCCCTGTCCCTCTAACTTTCCTCCCACGCACACCAGCCACTGGATGCATTTTGCTTCAACCTTCACTTGCCAGGACTACCTTTCTGATCACATTTGGAAAACCAGCCAACACTAAGATGCTCAAAGCCACCAAACTCTTTACTCGAAACGTTCGATTCAACAGCACTGTTAGCGCTGGAATCAAAAACGCTGCTGCCTACAACAACTCCACCGGGCTGGATCGGGCTACTTTCACTATTCGAAATGGCCCTGTCTTTCACGGAAAATCCTTTGGCGCTAACACCAACGTCTCTGGTGAGGCCGTCTTCTCCACTGGTATGGTTGGATACCCAGAGTCCATGACTGATCCTTCCTACCGAGGCCAGATTCTGGTCTTCACTCAGCCATTGATTGGAAACTACGGTGTCCCGTCCGCTGAGCGAGACGAATTCAACTTGCTCAAGTACTTTGAGTCTCCTCACGTCCAGTGTACCGGTATCGTCGTTGCTGACGCTGCCCTCAAGTACTCACACTGGACCGCCGTCGAGTCTCTGGGTGAGTGGTGTACTCGGGAGGGTGTTGCTGCCATCACTGGTGTCGACACTCGAGCCATTGTGTCTTATCTGCGAGAACAGGGTTCGTCGCTGGCCAAGATCACAGTCGGCGAGGAGTACGATGCTGTTGAGGACGAGGCCTTCATTGACCCAGGTGAGATCAACCTAGTCCACAAGGTGTCTACCAAGGCTCCATTCCACATCCCAGCCCTGGATCCCAACAGCGACTTGCACATTGCCGTCCTGGACTGTGGTGTCAAGGAAAACATTTTGCGATCTCTAGTCTCCCGAGGGGCTTCCGTCACTGTCTTCCCATACGACTACCCAATCCACAAGATTGCCAACCACTTTGACGGTATCTTTATCTCCAACGGTCCTGGTGACCCAACCCACTGCTCCTCTACTGTCTACCACCTGAAGAGGACTATGGAGACCTACAACGGTCCAATCTTTGGTATCTGTCTTGGACACCAGCTGCTGGCCCTGGCTTCTGGAGCCAAGACCATTAAGCTCAAGTACGGTAACCGAGCTCACAACATTCCAGCTCTGGACCTGCAGACCGGAAAGTGCCACATCACCTCGCAGAACCACGGTTACGCCGTCGATGCCACTACTCTGCCAAGCCACTTCAAGCCATTCTTTGTCAACTTGAACGACCAGAGTAACGAGGGTATGTACCACGAGTCCCGACCAATCTTCTCCACACAGTTCCACCCAGAGGCCAAGGGCGGCCCACTGGACTCTGCTTACCTATTTGACAAATACTTTGACGACGTCAGGCAGTACAAGAGCAACCCAGAGACCAAGCCAAGCCAGCTGCTGGTCGACTTGCTGGCCAAGGAGCGAGTTGGTGTTGAAATCAATGCCTGAGCTGAATTCCGGCACTAAAATATAGAAACGATAATGAAATGTTTACTCAACAAGGCCAGGTACCACAATTGTGCTCGTCTCGCACTTCTGGTGAATGTCATAATAAATCATTATACTATTAACAACTAACAGTCATCAGTCAGTATCCTATCAACAAGATTGCATGCTCGACGCTTACTGGTAGCCCCAGCCCTGTCGTCCGCCAGACTGCTGCTGGTAGTGTCCCTGGTGTCCGTACTGGCCGTAGGAGTACAGGTTCTGCTGCATTGGGTAGCCTGGGTGCTCGCCCTGGGCTGGCTGCTGAGCGCCGACCTGTGGGCTCTGCTGTCCCTGCTTGTCTTGCAGGAATCCTGGAAGCTCCTGCTGAGGTTGCTGGGGCTGAGCCTGACCCTGCTGTGGCTGCTGTGGCTGCTGTGGCTGACCCTGCTGGCCTGGCTGTCGGTAGTGGTCCATCATGGAGCCGTAGTAGCTCTGCTGCTGGTTGTAGTAAGACTTCTGGCCGTTGGCTGGCTGGCCGTACTGAGCGGCGGCAGCGGCGGCGGCCTGTGGCGAGTAGCCGTAGGTCTGGTAGTAGTAGGCGGCGTAAGCTGGGCTCATGTAGTATGGGTTCATTGATGGCTGCTGCTGGTATGGCTGGTGTGGGGTAGCGGTGTTCAGACCTGGAGAAGCGGCTGGGGACTGCTCCTGGGCGTGGTGCTGGCCCTGCTGCTGCTGCTGTTGTTGTTGTTGCTGCTGCTGCTGACCTGGCTGCTGAGCCTGTTGCTGCTGGCCCTGCTGGCCCTGGTAGTAGTAGTTGGGGTAGTTGGATCGCTGCTGGTCGTTAGAGGCGTACTGGTAGTCGTAGGAACCGGCGAAGCCTGGGTGGCTGCCTGGGTAGTACTGGCTCTGTGGGAAGGCCTGAGCGTCGTATTTCTGCTGTGGCTGGTTTGGCTGCTGGAGGTACCTGTTGTAGTTCTGGTATCGGTAACCCTGTCCCTGCTGGCCCTGTCCCTGCTGCTGTGGCTGCTGCTGCTGTGGCTGAGTTGGGACCTGGGCTGGCTGCTGTGGGACCTGACCCTGAGCTGGCTGCTGAGGCACCTCTGGCTGGGCCTCCTCCTTAGCGTCGTCCTCGAGGTTCAGGCTGCCGAACTGGACACCGACTCGGTTGATCAGATCGACGGATCCGGGCAGGATCACTGGCACCTCCTGTTTCTTCTCATACAGTCCTGGTGGCTGCTGCGTGGTCTCCTCGATCACGACAATCTCCTCTGGGGTCTCCTCGACCACAATGGTTTTCTCGACAACGACAGTCTCCTCGACAGTCTCCTCTGGCTTGGGCAGCGACACTGGTGGAGCGGTCTTTGGCACGACTGGCGCTGGGACTGGGGCGGCGGCCTTCTTTGGTGGGGCGGCGACAGCGGCCCACGACAGTTTCTGTGGAGCGGCTGGGGCCGCTTCCTGGGCGGCCTGGATAGTCTGGATAGCAGCCTGGACGGGCTCTGGGATGGCTGGAGCGGCGGCTGGAATGTTCTCAACAGCGACCGCAACAGGGGCAGCAACAACTGGCTCTGGAGCTGGGGCCTGTGCCTTCTTTGATAGTGCGTCGGCCCACGATTTGCCGGACGATTCGCCCCAGGCGCTGGATGGTGCGCTAGTTGATTGTGGAGCTGGGACGGCGTGTGGAACGGATGGCTGTCCGTTTGGCTGTGATTGTGGAGCGACTGGAGCCGCTGGCTTCTTCTTGATGTCTTTTGGCTTAGAGTTGTCAAACTTTGGGTTGATTGGCTTTGGTCCTCGTGGCTTATCGAACTTGGCTGTGTGCTGCTGCTTTGGAATGTCCTTCTTCACTGGCTTGTCAGCTTTGGTCTTCTTCTTGACTTCGCCCCATTGGCTGGCGTGTCCTTCGGCAATTCGCGTAACAGCGGCCTCGATGTCACCATCGGTCTCGGCCAGCACCGTCAACAGATCCTCATCCTTCCAGTCTGGGAATAGCTCACGCAACGTGGCCAGATTTGTGTTTTTGGGCTGTGTGGTTCGTCGAGCAGTCTTGCCTGACATTGTGATAACTTATATATAAATAAAGAAATGTGTGTGTGTTTTGGTGATTGACCGTTGCTCTCCTACCAGTCCAAGCTGTGTAAGGCAACCAATACCGTAAACTCAAATCCGGTTCCGGGTAACAACCTCAATCAGTGTTCCAGACAAATACTGAGTACGACCTGCTCTCTGTCTCTGTCTAGTGGTGCGTTTGTGTGTGCGTTTTGTAGAGAAGGAAGTGAAAAAATGCACCAATGGGTGAAGGTAGGGTAACCCAGGCAACCAAACACACGATACCTACACACACACAGTAGAACACGATGGAAGCGGGACCTTACTTGAAGCTTCAGTTTTTTCAAGTTTTCAACTATCTATTCTATTCAAATCTCAATTCTTATCAGACTGTCTAATCGCTACAATTGTCACTGTCGAGGTGAGTACCAATTGTGTGGACATATCGATCGATCCGGCGATCTATCGTTATCACTAGTTAATACGTGATACGGGTCCATCCGCCAGAATTCCGCAGTCGATTGTCCTGTTATGAGGATCACAATTCACCGGCCAGGCTTGCTGCAAGAGCAACAGAGTACGTGGCTGTGTGGTCTCGTGACCACCAAAAGCGTAGAGACATTGTGTAGCAAGGAGGGGTAAAAGCGTGATGAGATTTACTGAACAAGGAACGAGTACGTCATGATTCTTGTGAGCGGACTGCAGACTAGGCACATAGGGGTAGATCTGTAAGGGACAAATTATGCAGCGCGCCAGGTACGCGTATGAGAATTCACGCGCTTAGATAACCGTGGGTTATGCAGAACTTGTGATGGCTTCCAATGACATGGTGTTGTAATCGCGGATAACTACAATATTGTTATCTGGCTAGTGGAATATATATAATACTTTGGCCAGGGCGAAAAAGTAGGTCAGGGCTATGGAAAATAACGAACTGTATGAGCCAGTCTAAGCCGAGGTAGACGTTTGATGGAGACGCTTACAGTCTCAATGCAATTGTAGCACGTGACGAAGTACTAGTGACAAACAATCAGGGAAACGTTGTCCGAATGATCCGTGGTAACTACCCCGCAATTCAGCCGTGGATGAACCAGATGATTCTGAGATGAACCAATGTGACAAGTCTAAGACAATGTGGAGGCTGTCAATCTAGCAGAACAACCTGGGTTGGCGCTCAAGACCAAATCTGAACTTATTCAGCCCACGATTCGACAGATCATCAGGGCGGATCTTCACGGTTTTCAAAGTCGTGATTTAAATAACTATAAACATCTATGCTCTAATAACGGTGTTCGCCGCCACCGTTTCTATGCTTGTCTACCCACTAGTGCAATGTCGTTAGTATGAATTGGTCAGGACTCCCGACCGATCCGGACCCACGCCGGAATTACCGGAATTACCGGAAGCCGATCGCCTCTTCATCAAACTATTCAGGGGAATAGAAACCAACCAAACATTGATCCAGCATCTGCTCAAAGTTTACCCATGAGTGCGTAAACATAAACAGCCTGCTCCCGTCCCTGCCCGCGATCCGCACCAGGTCAGGCACCCCGCCAGGATGAAAGTCCATGTACGGCGTGATATTATACACCCTGCCGTGGAGCACAGTCCACGCGTCCTGTTCGGTGTTGTGCTTAGCGAGCTCTTCTTTGGTTACTCTTACGAGCCCAGGGTGGTCGATGCCCTTGGTTAGTACATAGCCGAAGGCTGTGCGGACTCTACTGGACAAAGCACTAGGCCACTCCACGTAAACGTACATCAATAAAGTAGCCGCCCACCACACTTTTAACGTACTCACACCACTTAGCAATAATACACGCCACCACTCACTTCGCTCACGGTGGCTCATGGTGTACTCACCCTCAAATTCTTCCCCGAGGCCTTCAAATTAGCCCAGTCCATCGTACTGAACCCCGGCTTCAGCGCTACCTTCCCCCGGCCCGCTCTACTCGCCCGCTGAGCCGAGTTGGCGCTGGGGAAAACCCCCAGGGAGCTGGCGCCTGTCCGTCTCGTAGTGCTGGGAGGATCCATGTCCCGTCTATGCACGTCTGGACATAAAACCCCCACAACGGTATAAGCATTGCCACAGCCGGCACTAGCGGAGTTGAAAAGTGATAGCTGTGCTTGGTTCTACGTGAGGAAGGCTAAACAAAGAAGTGCTAAGGACCACTCTTGTTAGTCGGTTCACCCGCACGGAGCGCAGCGACCGCGGGTAGTGGGCATGAAAAAACTCGGAATTCTCTTGGGGGCCGCAGTATTATACGTCTTTCTCCCCACTCTGCGTCTGGCCCTATACAACTGGAATCCGCTTCGGCTTCTTTTCTACAAATCACATCCTGACATGCTTGGATTCCGCAAGAAGAAGCGGATAGGCCGGTACTGTGTCGGCCTGAGCAACAACGCCAACGACTGTTTTGTCAATTCTAATCTCCAGGCTCTAGCCGCTGTCCAGGGCCTGTACACCTATCTGTGTGAACTTGAGTATCTGATTCCCGATGGCGCTCAGACACCGCTGTCGACCGACAAATCACAGCCGCCGCATTTGTCAGGACCTACGCCAGCCTGTCGGCTGGCCAAGGCCTCTGCCCAGCTAGTGCGGGATCTGAACGAGCCGGTTCTGGCGCCAAAAACCCTGTCACCATGGAGGATTCTAAAGGTCATTGAAGAAATCTACAAGAGCCGGATATCAAAGTCCCAGCACGACGCCCATGAGCTGCTGCATTTGATGCTCGAAACCCTGCAACTAGAGGCGGATGCTTTGAAGAGGCTGCTCGCAGAAAGAAGTGGGTACCAGGTTCCGCGGTTCCCCTTCAACGGCTCCACGGTAGACCGGATAACGTGCTCTACTTGCTCTTATTCTCCTCCAGCCACCCCAACAGACTTTCTGGTGCTGACCTTGATGTGCCCACAGGCCCGATACACTACTCTGAACGACCTAATAAGCTCCATATCCACCCCCGAATACATCAAGGACTACGGCTGTACCCTGTGTCGGCTCCGGCACGCCGTCTCCTCAACCCTCACCCCGAGAGCCAGCAGAGAACTCTTGGAGCCATACCTGCAAGACCCTGCGTCGCTACCTCACGAACTAGAAGAAGCGCTGCCCAAGAGTGTCACTAGTGGCATTGCAAAGTACACTAGCTTCCACGCTCTGCCGCCGGTGCTGGCTGTACACCTGTCGCGGTCTATATACGGCGGCTTTGGTGCATCGCGAAACAGCTGTAAGGTTGCATTCACCGAGTATCTGGAGCTGATGCAGGATGGCGATGCCCCTGTTCCTGGCGCCCCGAAGATGGAGCCGAAGCTGGCCGGAGACGTCAAAGTCCCCTCGAGCCTCAACAAACGAAAGGTCACTTATCGTCTCGTGGGCATGATTAGACACAAGGGCACACACTACACAGGCCACTACGAGTGCTATAGACGAAAGAACCTAGACTGGTGGAAGGGCATGACGGCGCATGCGGGCGTCACGCCGGAAAGCTCCAGCGTGTCGCGATCGCCGACAACTTCGCCTATCCCGGAGCCTATCGCCGAGAGCCTTGCCGACCCGGCCAACTTTCCCCTGCCTTATCCAAAGTCGACAGTTTCCACACATTCTCGGCCAGAGTCTTTGCGGGAAAGCGTTGACGCTTCAAGGACTGACAACAACGAGCTGGCGGCTGTGATTACTAATGGCGATGTCCTACCACCAAGTAACCACGAATGGTGGAAGATCAGCGACGATAAGGTGTGGGAATGCCACACACGTGATGTGCTCAAGGAGGAAGCGAGTGTTTACTTGTTGTTCTACGAGGTTGTGAGGTGACCCGCTGTAACTCACTGTACACCGTACCGCCGTACTAATTGCATTTCATGTATATTCTATTGGACGTGCGTTTCTCCATTGATTGACTTGGCGGTGCAATTCTGCCACAAAATCTGCTACATTCGCAATCCGCTCCACGATGATGCAATACCCACATTGTCCGCGAGCCTAAATATATATGGTGGGCGTAATCGTGGGCGCATTTTCATCATAGAATGTCGGTCCTAGTAGAGAATCCAGTGGTGCCAACGTTACCCATTGAGCCTGTGACGGCGCTCATTGAAAAGGACAAGCACTTACTTGAGCCGCTTATCCCGTTTGGCGGCGAAATCATCAACAAACGGATAATTCAGAGCAGCCCATACACAGACGATGACCATCTGCTGGACCTGGACACGCTGGAGCCTAATTTTCGCTTTCTGGCGCTCGCCCTCCAGACCATGCACATCAAAACACACAGCTATGCGGATGTCGACTACACCCAGGCCTTCGAATGGGACAACGTCATCAGCACGCTAAGGAGAATATCACAGCAGCAAAACTATGAGTTCCCCGAAACGGTTGCCTACGTGATTGCGTTCAGGTCGGTGTTGAAACCAGAGGTCCAAGCCTCGAGCGAGCACCGCCAATTCCTGGCGGACGTGGACGAGGCAAGCCACGCCGAGGCAAACATCAGCGGCGGACTGCTCAAGTACTGGTTCGGAACCCCGAACGCACAGGCCAGGAACCTCGCAACCTGTCTATGGCGGTCAAAGGCCGACGCAAAAGCCGGCGGCGGCGGCAAGGCACACCGAGAAGGCATGCGCAAAGTCAAGGGCTGGTACAAAGAGTGGAAGGTTACCGAGCTCACGCTTACCATACACAAAGGCGCGGAAACTTACATTCTGGAATAGTAGTGGGTGAGGTGATGTGGTGGGACAATGACGCTATTCGTAGAGTGGCAGCCGTTTAGCGTGGGATACGCCGCACTGTTACTTGGCTATGATTCTCGCATGTTTAGTCATAACATGGCGTACGGCGTTGTATACGACAGGGCAGGCGGGATAGAGAACTAGGACCAGGAGAGGACAGATAGCATTGATAGCATAATACAAGCATTGATCGGCGATCAGATCGTACCATCGGCGCCACGAGACTGGAAGAAAGCTTATTATCAGGGGACCCAGGGTCTAGTGCGTGATCGGGTAAAATTTCGCATATTCATCACTTGGGGCTTTTTAGCAGTTTGAGAGCCCACTATAGAAACGCCTCGCATCATCATCAACCGGCGTTAGCACCGATAGTAGGGCGGACCCATTGAGAATTGGACCGCGGTGCCAAGATCTGCGCTATTAGTTCACCTACAACAGCTCTTGCTGACGATTGACCATGGTGGACAAACAACAACTCAAATCATTTGGAAGCGCCGTGCTCGACCGATGGTTCATCTTCGGTATGGGCATAGTAGTCCTCCTAGCCTACTTGTTCCCCAATGTCGCAGCTGATGGAGGACACATTCGAGCCCAGTATTCCATTGGCTATGGTGCCGTCGCCATTATCTTTCTAGTCTCTGGCCTGTCGATATCCACCCAGGTTCTGCTGAAGATGGCCGGACGTTGGCGAGCACACGTCGTTGTCCAGTCTCTGTCGTTCTTGGTCACCTCCTCCATCATGTTTGGCTTTGCCGAGGCTATCAGACGAGCTGATAACCCAATCATCGATCCATACATCCTCGTCGGTATGGTCATCACTGGCGTCACGCCAACCACAGTTTCGTCCAACGTCGTCATGACCCAGCAGGCCAACGGAAACGATTCCCTGTGTCTGATTGAAGTGTCTATTGGAAATCTGCTGGGTGCTTTCTTGTCTCCTGCTCTGGCACAGATGTTTCTGAGTGACGCAACGGGTTTCGGATACGGAAACCCGGCTAGAGGAGGTTCCAACTCGCTCACCAAGCTGTATGGTCGAGTGATGAAGCAGTTGGGACTCTCACTGTTTCTTCCACTGTTTGTTGGACAGGTGATTCAAAACATTTGGCCCGCTCAGGTCAAGAAGACCGTCAAAAAGTTCCGCCTGGGAAAGGTAGGATCGTTTTGCTTGCTGCTGCTTATCTGGTCGACCTTCTCCACCGCCTTCAAGCAGAACGCCTTCGAAGTGGTCTCGAGCGAGTCTATCATTATGATTTGCTTCTTCAACGTGGGCATCTACATTTTCTTTACAGTTCTGTGTTACGGCAGCGTCAGAATTCCATACCACAAATGGCTGGCGCGACCCACAGAGCAGGACTCAAAGTGGTACAGGTGGTTCTACAGGTTCATCACGCCTTTCTACTTTGACAGAAAAGACACAATCGCCGTCATGCTGTGTGGAGCGGCAAAGACTGTGGCCCTGGGTGCGCCGCTCATCCAGTCGCAGTACGGCGCGAGAAAAGACCTGGTGGGCCGGGTGTCGATTCCCCTGGTCTTGTACCAGGGCGAGCAGATTCTCGTGGCTCAATTGCTCGTCCCACTCATGAAGAAGTGGGTTGCGCAAGAGAACAGAGACAGGGCCGAAATCGGCACCGAGGACGGAACCATCCATACAGCAGGCAACAGCGCAGAGGACTTAGAGGTGCCGCACAACGAGAAGCAGGCCCAGGTCTAACTAACATAGTAACTTTCTTGTACAATCCTAATTAATGTTGTTCTAGTCACATCACTACGCGTAAAAGTGTAAAACAGATCTCGCTGCGATGACGCGAGATGAGTAATATTCAAACCTATTCAATTGATCACTGACCAATCAAACACCACGCTGAACTTGCTGCCCCCGCTACAAGCTCACCATGTATATACAAGCCAAACCAGCTGGCTATTCCTCGGCTTCAGGCTCTGGCTCTTCGTCATCGTCCTCAGCCTCACCCTCGCCCTCGGCGTAGTCCGCGTCAGCCTCATCGTCCTCCTCTGGCTCTTCCTCGTCCAGCTCTCCGTCGACTGGAGCCTCGTCGGTCACAGCGGTTTCTGGAGCAACTTTGGCCTTCTCAGCTGGCTCCTCAGTTGGCTCAGCGGCCTCAGCGGCCTCACTAGCCTCTGGAGCTTTGGTCTCCTCAGTGGTCACTGGCTCGGTTGGCTCAGCAACAGTGGCCTCGGTGGATTTTGGCGCCTCAACCTGCTCGGCTGGGGTCTTTGGCTCAGCCTCCGGGGCATCGGCCTTGACCTTTTTGGTGGTGACAGTGTCGACAGTCTCGCTGGCGTCTCGCTTGAGTCCACTTGTTAGTAGAGAACAGCAGAAATCATCAATATCGATTCTTAGTCGAACGCCAGAATCAGACCCAGTACTAATGATCCGGCACCAGCCATTGGACGACGCGACTTGGTGGACATCACGACGCGACGGATCTTGACAAAAGCACAATGTAGCAAACGGAAGTGCCGCCCGACGGTCGGTGTGATCCGCTTAGGTACACCAGTCTCTAGGGCGCTCCGCTAATTCAATACTCACGTGTTAACCTCCTCAGTGACAGTCATGTTTGCAATAGTCCAAAACCTCCAATGAGGGGAAACCAGGGTTTATATACTCGCGCCTGCCATTTTTAATCAGTACCGCAGCTTACGGCAGGGCCGACCTGGAGGTAAACTCAATTGGCACATCACAAAGAGCCACAACATTGCTTTTGCCAATTTCCCAATTTGACACTTTCAGCCAGCTGATTAGTAAAGTATTAGGTAAACAATAGGCGACGTGGTTAGTCAGCGCAAAAGCAAGGTTCGACTCCTGTGTGCGCGCGCAATACGTTTCAAAGTGATGGATTGGGAAGGAAGTACGAGAGGGTAAGTTTAACGAATTGGGAGGCCGGGTAACTCGGAGAGACAGCTGATGTCAGCGGAGGTAAAGAGAGGGGAACAGGCGTCGCGCGTCATTTTCTGGTTCATAGTATGGCGTATACGTACAAAAAAACGAACCGCGTATATCTCAGAACGACGCGGAACTAGAATGGTAATAGCTGGCTGCAGGTGGCTGGCTAGGAATACCGCTTAGAGAAGCGGCAGGAACGGATGGCGGGATGCGGGAATTTACTGACGCACCTCGATTTCGAACCAGGCAGTATCACGTGATATATGGTAGGAGTGCGATAAGCGATAAGCGATAACACGATACTGGATAGCTACGAACCAGACGGCAAATGTGATGTTGATAACAGGGTCAGTGCTGAAAAATAGCGGCAGGATACGCGGCAATGACGGTACAATGCGCATAACGTTAAGCTAATGGATTTTCGGCCGATCGGTCCTGGCTTCCATCCTGGTCGGCTTGACCAGCCATTGGCGAGGAAAGGGTATAGCTAGCTGCAGGCCCCTCGCAATGCCTGTTGTGCCTGGTGGGGTAGGAAACGTGTGTGATGAGAGTGTACCCCGCTACCGGCAGCCGGAGTAAACCAGTCTCGGTTCGTTAAGTGAGCACTCCTTATCGATAATCACCATGGCAACGAAACTAAGCTTTTCACGCATACCTCGACGCTGGATTCTACGACCATCGCGAGGGTGACAGACGCACTTCTCAGACACACTTGGCAGGCGGGCATCGCCACTCAATTTACAGTGATTTGTGGTGACAAGACGTTAGTGAGCACGTTTATTCATTATTTACGTCGAATCAATCGACGGGCCTCGCGTGAGCTGAGCGGTAGGCGCTGGTTCTGTCTATCGACGACACTGCGTAAGGGTATCACCGCCTACTCAGTCTTTGGAACGTAAGCAGCCTTTTCAGCCTCGTATCGTCGCTTGTCGGCGGCCGCCTTGTTGTCGTATGGAGTCTTCTCAGTTTGGCTAAGGGTTCTCCACCTTTCACCCAGCAGTCGACCAATCTCACCGAAGGAGGCGGTAGGGTTCTGGTTCTTGACAGATTCTCGCTGTTCAGTGGCAAAGAACATGTAGGCAGAGAGGGCTCGCTTTGGGGCGGAGGGGTCTAGTTAGCTTGTGCACTCGCTTTCTTCACTCGAGCACAGCGAGTCGTTGGGCTTGTATTCTGTGGCCGTTGCTGCATTATTCACACGAATCTGAAGGACCAGATCATCAGTCGGACTGTCCCTACCTCAAGCTGTGTAACCAGGGGCAACGAAAGGACGAATTCCAGATCTGCTCTGGTCCGTATCGAGACAATGACAAGCTCACTCCCACCATTGACACGTCTCAGGGGAATTGTCTTCATGATAACAGTCAGCTCTCATCACTTGATTACCATTATCACATGTAGATGATTTGTGATCACGCGACTTGCCTAACCTTGATGACGCCTTCCCTTCCCACTTACCCTTCTTCTTCCTGGCCTTCTTTGGAGCCTCGGCAGCGCTCTTCCTAGCAGCGGCCTGCAGCGGCGTCGTGAACGACGAGAAAGCTCGAACAAAGTTAACGCTGGATCGCAATCGCAACATGTTTTGATGGTGGAGGTGGTCCCACCATCTGGTTTTATAGTCCGCGCGCTCATTGCTTCCTCCCAATTTGGAACACCCACTAGGCCAAATTGAGCCAGAACAAGGGTGAACTGAATGCAAGGCAGAAGGCGAACTATATGAGGCAGGGGTGCCACATAGAGTTAGTTTGTAGTGCTAGATTCCTGAAACATGGTTACGTCTGAACGGCCAATTTAGCGTCAAATCCAGCAACCCTAACCTTTGACCTAACCCTTCTCAAGGCAGAATCAATAGGATAAAATTGTCGGAGGGCAGATTTCAATAACCTGATGGCCGTACTGTCTGTCCCCGTCTTTGCAGGATAAGTGCACCCGAATTTGTCCTGCTGCCATGTAGATTCAGAATGTGAGGCTCAACCACTTTGCTCAGAATTTCCTGGCGTGAATTCCGAAGAGAGAAATACGGTCTCAGTGAATATAAAATGAACCGACACGGCTGTACGGCGCCTTGATTGTTAGTTTCCGTGCATATGCCCGTTGATATATTAAGTGCTATCTTATTAAACACTCTATCCTGTATGGATTAGTGAAGTGTAGGTGGTAAAAGGTCAAAGACGGAATATAGTGATGGGTTCAGTGGATGAGTCTCCTATGGACTGCTGTCGAAAAACCCGCCATTCACTTGCTATTCACCCGCTGCGCTCGCATCGTTCGTGAATGCTCGTAAATCATGGCTTCACAGCACCAGCCTCGTAGCTCTCTCGAACAAACCGCCAATTTTTGTCTTTGGTCACGTCGACCTTATCGGTGCTAGTAGAGCTAGAAGAGTGAGCGGAGCCAGGGGCAACACCAGCCTGGTTACACAGCTTGAGGTAGGCAGGCTCTTCATTGAGAATAACCTCCTTGAACCACATTCGTGGCCACTCTCGGCCCTCCTCTTTCTCGGCCTTTCGCATGGCCCGCTGCTCGTTCTCAATCTTACTCTTCTCCTGGTGAATCAACTCAAAGTTGCCCTGTCGAATGGCGCTGGCGACCTTGGACCAAGCCTTTCGCGACTCCAATTCGTGCTGCTTGTCTTCTGCCTTGACGTCCAGAACGGCATTCACCTTGGTAGAGTCAAGGAATGGGGTCTCCTTGCCAGTGGCCTCGTTCTTGATCTTGCTGGTCTCGGACCACTGGCCAGAGACGGTGTACAACGCCTTGATACCAGAGTCCTTGGTGATCTTGGCCTTGAAAGAGTTCTTCTTGCCGCTGAAGTAACCCTTACCGGTGTACTCAATAGTAGCCTTGTAGCCAGTGGAGCTCTGAATAAAACTCTTGCCCTCAAGCTCAACGTATGGGGATCCAAACAGGATGCCTTCAATGTGTAGGCCCGGCAGAGTAACCAGGTAGGTTTCACCGAAGGCATCCAGCGAGTACAGAGCATGGCCGTACTGCTTGACGGAAATCATAGTGGTGGACAAACTGGCCTTGATCTGGTTGTAGCCCTCAAGTCGAACCTTGGCGGCATCATTCCAGATGCTGTAGCCAGTCACTGGTGGATGGTGGCTAACCTGCTCAGAAATCAGGATAGTCTCACCCTCAGCGCCCTTCCAGGAACCAGTAAAGACCTCACCGAGGAATGGATTCAATGGCTTCTTCTCAGAACCCATCTTTTCATTTCGCGAACAGTACTGTCCTCGCAACGTGGCAATGAACCACTTGACAACCTTCAGGAATCGCTGTTCGGGGTCCTGCTCTTTAGCAGCGGCAAGGAACAGCTCCTCACTGGCGAACCAAAACTGACTATACTCAACCAGAGAGACTGGACTGAGAATAAACGGGGGTGCCGTAAGGGAGGCCAAATCGCCGTTGAAAGACGCAATCGACTTCAGAAATGAAGCCCAGGACGAACTCTGACTCTATGTTAGTTCTGTCTATCCAATTAAACATCTGGTCATACCCACCTCTGGAACCTTACTCTCGCTCATGTTTGTGGTAAAGTATACGATTTGGTTGAGCCTTGTGTTTTTGCCCTGATGCTAACCCTAACCCATATCCAGGGGACGTAAACAAAATAGCAACAGTGAAGTAGATGATGTAATGAGATGATCACTAAGACGCTGTACTTTGGTGCGGACTTCGGCTACGGACGGGTCGGGCTGCGAGAGCGGAAACTTCGGATGAGGTTTGCCGTACCGCCTTGCTAAAGTTAGATACCGAGCCGGTAAGGCTGAGCAGGGCGTTTGACTATTATCATACAGACCGAACGGGTCTCAGGTATGATGACGTAGCCCAACTCAACAAACTAACGCATGTAAACTACACATGTAATTAACGTAAGATTATATTAAGGAGTTCACATTATCATCACGATTTTTCTGATCACGTGATTTTCATGTGATAAAATAAATAGCCTACTCCGGGTTCGGGTTGATTTACCCGAGAGTGCCGGGATAACCTTGATCGGGCATCACAGCTGAGTGTTCCACTCCTGCACGGCCTCAATCATGTGCCACTTGAGCCCATCGCTGAGATCGAATGGGTTCTCTTCTGTTCCCTTTGACCTATCCACGACTCGTTCTGTGATTTTTTTGATTCTGGCGACGAACCATTCTCTGGACTCAAGCTTGTGATTTTCGTTCGGGGCCAGAAAGTAGTGTGGTGCACCAACATTGAACGCTGCCCATGGGTTGGGCTGCCGGGTAGGGTCTCGTGTGGGTAGGAATAATGCGAGGTCATTCTCTTTGAACGCCGTGACTGCGATCTTATACTGCGAGTCCTGTTCTGCGACACGTACTCGTTCCCTGTACTGTTTGCTATCACGCTGTAGCTTTCTGGCCAGATGTTCAACGTCTCCGAACCTCTTGGAAACTGAGTCTCGGAACAGGTCATAGTCGATATACACCTCGGCTGTAAATTGTGCGTATTTCTCATCGAGATCCTCTGCGTCGTCGGCATTCATCCAGTAAAGGACAGTTGGGTCCAAATTGCTGCCAGGAAGGTCATCAGAATCAGTAGTGCTGTCGAGCACTGACTCCCCAAGAAGCGCCGAGCCTGGCGTGCTGGCTGCCCGGCTTCGTCTTCTGCCTAGCCCTTTGACACGATTAACCTTGAATGATCTCAATGAGCTTCCGTCCAGTTCTTTGCTAGCCTGGAGACCCATGCACTCAAGAAGCTCACACGACCTCCTGTAGCTGGTAAATAGCTTCTGCGATAGGTCTCGAGACTTGACGTAGTAGGAGTCGAGTTTGATTTTGAGGGCCTCGTTTTGGGACTTCAGCTCATGTTCCTGAGCGACAAACTTATCGAGCTCCTTGGAGTAACTCTTGCTGCTTTCGTGTTGTCTCAATTGCACCATTTCCAGGTGTTTCTTGAGTCGGGCTACTTCATGCTCAAACTTGGCCTCAACTTGTTGTGCTTTGTCTGATTCCATGTCC
This sequence comes from Blastobotrys muscicola, assembly GCA_003705745.3. Lineage (NCBI taxonomy): Eukaryota > Fungi > Ascomycota > Dipodascomycetes > Dipodascales > Trichomonascaceae > Blastobotrys > Blastobotrys muscicola. Next base: position 158,718 of record PPJL03000016.1, read on the forward strand.
ATTTCCTCTTCAAGCTCTTCAACCCGCAGCTTGTGCTCGCTGATTTCCTGTAAGAGCTGACGCCTTTCACGGCTAAACTCGCTCTCTTGTGCTGCCATGTTGGCTAGCAGATCTGCCTTGATGCTTTCGGCGTTCTGGCTCGTTTGTTTAGACTCTGCCAGCTTTTCCAGCAAACTCTCGACTTGCTTAGTGAGTTCAATGTTGGACTTTTCCAAGGATTGAATCTTGTCAGCGTCTTGCCTCCTAGCGCTCTCCAAACTTTGAACCTTTTCCTGATTTCCGGCGCTGTTGACCTGGCCGCCGTGGGTTCGGTGCGACCATTCTTTGTACTCATAGCGGTGAATCACATCCTCAAGCTTTCGGATCCGGCTTTCATATCCTTTTACCATCCGTTCATACGACCCAGAGGGCGTGGGAGAAGATGATCTGCTGCTGGTCGGTGTACTATCCAGAGTCCCTGACTTGAATAGACGAGAGTTTCGCCTTTCTCTGGGCTGCTCTTCTGTCTTCTTCAACGTCTCTACCTTTTGCATTGCTGCATCGTATTCTTGCGCTAGACTTGCCTGCACCTTATGCAATCGGAGGCTGATCAGCGCAGTGAAGAATTCTTGCAGTTTCTCTTGCTTGCTTCGAGTAGTGTCATCGGACGACGGTGAGGGAGTGAGAGTGACGTCCACTTGAGGCAGCTCATCCTCCAGTTTGTATTGGCTTAGTAACACACCGTAGTTTTCATGCCACCGTGCTCGTCTCGTGTGCTCTTCTTGATTCGAACTAGCCAGGGTCTCTGCTGTCTCTGCTGCCCGAGACCGAATCAGATCCAACCATCGTGACCGTCTCACGCGTTCAATCAAAAACATGCCATAGAGGAACGGAAGATCAATGACTTGAGCGACAGTGACTCGAGCTTCCTCAGCCGCTTTGAGTGTTGTCATTATCTCTTGCAACTCAGGTCGTACCACCGACGTGTGATATTGAATCTGCGAAATCTCCTTTAGGAATGTTCGATAACAAGCCTCTTGACAAGCTGCCTTTCGTGCTTGTAGGTCTTCAATCACCCTCTGCAATTCATTAATTGAGGCAAGAATCTGTGGAACAAATTCCCTATCCTGTAAAGACAACATCCTCTGGGCACTCATCGTGTTCCCAGTAGTATCACTTAGCGAATCAATGTGACTACTGTCCTTCTCCAACTTTGCGATCAGAGCCTCGATATCCTGCACAATCTCCTCAAACTCAAATCGCTTTAGTGATGCATGTATCCACTCCTCTACCTTTGCGTGCAACGATTTACCCTGGTTCGTGATTGTCGCCACCTTCTTGCTTATCTTCTCCAATGTTGACCGGCACTCTCCTCTCAGAGCTTCACATTGTTCAAACGCCGCCCATACATCGCTTTCAGAAGTCATATCCTGCAATGTCTTGTTACCCTCGCCAGTCTTGAGGTTGGCTAGATCATGTAGTGCCTTCTTGACGTCCCCCTGTGATACCCTCTCGGCTGTCCTATCAAGGTTCACAAAGAGCTCTGCCCGCCCGCTGAGTGTTCTCTCCAGTCCTTGAGTGTGATTTGTGGCATGGTTGACAGCCACTTCAACGCCATTCGAAATTACCCGCAGTTGGACGCTTATCAGTGCTATCGCGTCCTTGGCCCTCTTGGTCCATTTTGCCACCTTTCCTGACCACACAGCTCGACTCCGTGCCAGATTCTTGCATGCATTTAGACTGCCCGTGTCTCCTTCTTCAGGCTTCCCTATATCGTCAACCTTCACAGCCTCATCCGCCAGGCCATTCTGTGGGGTATACTCGGCTATCAGGCTCCTATCGTATAAGTAGACATTTATCTGCGTTAGCCATCTCCTTGCACTTATCTGTAACGCTTTGTACTCACCCCATCAGCTATCGACTCAAACTTGAGCTGAACGGACTTTCCCGTAAGTAGCAACTGGGCGCCTACAGCCACACCCTCAGATTCCTGAATCCACCCTTTGAAGTCATCCAAACTAAATTAGCTCACCCCTCGCCTGTCTAACACTCACCTAATAAACCGGGCAGGATCAACGTCCTTAGAGGCCCCTGTCAAGACGTTGTACACTACCAGCGGCATCTCATTGAAGTAATGTGAGGTGGGACTATCATACGCCTCTCGGTCATGACCATCACATACAGAACATATGATCAGCACAACGAGCAGCAAGAACTGGCAACTATAAAGAGACTCGTGTCGGAGGATTTGTCAGAGCCTTACAGTATCTATGTCTACCGGCATTTCCTGTACGAGTGGCCTGATCTTTGTTTCTTGGTGAGTGAACAAACGCTGCGCTATCGGTCATATGACAGCCAAGCGAAGCCATCTGACCTATTTAGGCTCTTGAATCCTAAGCAAATGAGCCTCCAGAGAGAGAAACAAGTACATTGTCTGGACTTGAATTCGACTAACCCAGGCCCTCGATAACAATGAACCCATAGGCGTCATCATTGGCAACATCCAGTCACACCGAGAATGCCGAATGCGAGGATACATTGCCATGTTGGCAGTTCAAGAATCACACCGTGGCCGAGGCATTGCCAAAGAGCTCATCACTCGCACAGTCGAAGCCATTAAAGCCCACAAGGCTGACGAAATTATTCTGGAAACCGAATCTACAAACGAAATCGCAATGAGACTCTACGAAAACATGGGATTCTTACGATCGAAAAGGCTTCATCGATACTATCTCAACGCTAATGATGCCTTCAGGTTGATTCTACCATTGACTAAAAAGTCCACTTTGATGTCACAATTTCTGCGGGTTCCACCTGAACAAGAAATCATATAATGAAATCCTCCGCACACAGTGACTTGTACTATAGACCTGTACTATAGACTGTACATATTCAAATATACCATTCAATGCCCTTGGAGAACTCAGAAGTTACCAACTAAATTCATCACGTGACTTGACAGGGTTAGGTCAGGCTGCAAATACGTATGGGGCTCAAGGTCTATCGACACACTACGGATATCACAATCTGCATTCCCACACTCACACGAGATGCAAGACAACGCGACGATAGCGGAGATTCGGCGTTTCAAGCAGGCTCTTCGAGACCCTGAGGAAAGCTCGTCTGATGAAGAGTTCATTGGCAGCGCACACAGCAACCGCGGCAAAAAGCTAAAACGCGGTGCCCGTGAAGTCTACGAGGGCCGGATGAAAGTGCCCTCCAATGAAGGATATGGCGTGAAGATTGTGGAATATGCCGGTCACAGGAGACCGATTGTGTACAAGAAGAGACGAACAGTTCTTGACCAAGAGGATGAGGAAGAACCAATAAGCAGCGAAGATGAGGACGAGTCGCCCTACAATGATGTCAAACTTGGAGACCTGTTGGCTCCAATAACGCATCCAGCTCAGATACCGACGCATCCAGCGATTTCAAAGACATACACCTCTAATACTACTAACGTGCTTGCCTCGCGGGCACTGGACATTATCCTAGAAGAACAGAAGCACTCGGTTCAGTTTGCCAAACTAATGTCTGTTTTCCTGGGCGACAATCCATCTTATATTTTGTCTGAGAAACTCAAGCTGCCTCATTATGATGTGGAAGAGGATGTGAATGGGAACGGTGCAGCCGAAGAGGAGGACTCCTCTGTCAGGCGGATAGTAACGCGAGGTCAAACGACACAGGAAGCCTGGAATGACCCCTTCTTTTCTACGCCACAGGTCAAGGTTGACCGAAATTTTGGAATAGCGGAGGAAGTCGCAGACGAGACGAGACAGCTGGTGCAAATCGCCCAGCAAAGGTCAGAAGAGTTCACGCGTTGTATGGTTAGCGTGAGATCTGGCTTGCTCAAGGCACAACGACGGAAAAGACAGATCCTCAAGTGGTGCAAAGAAATGGCCGGTATGGAGTATGTCTTTACAGATGAAGAGGAAGACAAAACCACACCAGCGACTACGCCAGCTCCGAAGAGTAACGGCCGACGCTCAGCTACTGCCGATGGCAAGTCAAAGAGTGTTGAGGAAGAAGAGAGCGATGATGATGAAAAGTAGAATATTTATTATGCAATTCCAACTATTACCAACCTCCACTGAGCTCGTCGTCGTAGACTTTGTCCAGTCCGTCAACTTTGTCTATTGGCTTTCCGAAGAAGGGACCGACAGCCTGCTGGACGGTAGCGTCGAGTAGTCCTGCCACAATCTCTTGCAGGTCGTCACCGGTTTGCTTAAAGTCTGGGTAGGCGTTCACCTCCAGTAAGCTAACTTGGTCATCGTGGTGAACCAAAAAGTCTAGTCCGTAGAGCTCGAATGCGTTCGGCAGAGGCTGGAAGTTGATTCTATCAGCAGACACTGCCGCTCTAAAGACTTCTCCAGTAGCCTCGCATATCTGTCTATAAATATATTCCTTCTTGTCGCTTGTGATTCCCTTCAGGTCCCAGAATCTCGCCACAGAGCCCTCGTCTTTAGACTCGCCCTGTAGACATGTGTTTGTCAGGTGACCGGCCAGCGCCACCACAGCATCTTGGTTTGGCTCTTGGTACGGCGACAAGGCAAATAGAGCTAGCATGTGCCTGTAAACATAAACCCTCAGTGCACCCACGGCAAGGACGTAGGTTCTGATGTGAAACTTTCGGTTTGAGTGTTCAGGTAGCAGCAGCGGCTTGTCAATGTACCTCTGCACGACAAAGTGACGCATTTGCGAGAGCATGACGCCAGTGTTCTCCTCTGCATCGTCGTCTTCATTGTCAGTGGTCACTCCTTCGTCAAACTCATCGAAAATTGCTTGTAGGCCCTCAATGCTGGTGAACAACCGTATGCCCTGTGCCTTGTCGCTCATGCTGGGCTTCAGAATCCAAGTTCCTCCCTCTTCGATGCTGGTTCTGAGCTCGTAAGCCTCGTCCAGCGAGTCGTCCAGGAACTCGGCGTAGTCGCATTCTAAGTGGTAGGATTCTGGAAAGGCCGTGCACAGGATTGATCGAGGGTTCTTGGCCACATGCATGTGCACAATATTCATCAGATAGTGCTTTCGAATGAGTGCCTTTCGGTACATGTAGGTGCAGCCGAGGTAGTCCGAGTCACCGTTGGCGAGCCGGTCAAAGTCGACGTCTTCATAGTCCGCGTAGTGGAATATCCTTCCTCCATTGGCCGGGACGGTATCTCGGACCTCCAGCGACAGGCGCTTTTCCAGCGCCTTCTTCCACAGTGGATGGACATAGGAATCATGGGGCACCTGAAGCACTGCAAAGTTTGGTTTGGCGACTCCATTGGCCTTTCCGGTGGTTCTATGTTAGGCCTGTGTGCTTGATGCTGACTCACAAAACAATATGTTCATCGGTGACTGGAACCTCTCTGAAAGTAGCCTTGAGCGGAGTGACACTGACGATGCCCTGGTCGACAGCCCAGCCGTCGTTGCCAGGCTCACTGGCAGCGACAGTCTTGGCCACGTGAGAGAAATCAGGGTTCCATTTGAAGACCTTCTTGCCGTTCTCGATAATGCCTGGAGCAAACGAAGCGTTCCAGCGGTTTTGAAGAATATTGCAAATCTTAATCTTGGTGTCTGGGCCCAACTTTTCGCTCAGTGGAACATTGATGGTGTACAGGTCAGCACCATCATGCCAGTTGGCATACAGATGCTTGATGAGCTCCACAGCGAGCTTGGAAGCCGCTCGCACATGGTCAAAATCGTGAAGATCCTTCTGCTTGTAGGAGTAGCTGACGCCAATAGACTTGACACCCAACAGAGCTGACTCCATGGCGGCTCCAACGGTGCCGCTGGACATGATGTACAGGGCAGTAGTGTTTCTACCGTAGTTGGGGCCTGAAATCACCAAGTCTATAGGTCCCTTTTCCGCAAATAAATGATGGACGCCAATATTGGCACAGCTGGCTGGCGTTCCATTCAATAGAACCCATTCGTCCTTCCTGTCCAATGGCAAATTGTAGGGGCCTTCGTAGTTACCCTCTTCGTCATTGACATAGATGTATTCAGCACTAAGGTCAACGCCCATAAGGTGTGCCTTGCCAATCCATGACCGCTGTTGATTCGGGACTGCGATAGACACTTCCCAATCGGTGTAGGTCCGGATAGCGTGAACCAGGTAGCTCACGTAGGGGGCATCCTTGCCTGGCGGTCCATCGTCATTGGTAATGAGAACGTGCATGTTAGGAGGTGACGGAAGTTCCTACTGGGGTAGAGTATGCAATTATGCAATTTTCGTATTAGTAAGCGCGATACTGGCGGATGACTAAGTGCGGCTTGGCCAACAAGGTGTGCCAGAACGGTAAGTCGGCGATTATACGAGCAGTACGACAACGTTTACGTTAAGTTGTAGCACGTGTGTAAGACTGGACGGTAACACGTGAATATGGAGTAGAGCACAGACAACTGAGACAATTTAGAAAATTTTGAAATTACTATGTAGTCAACTGTACAGTCCTCAGAACCATCCATACTCACTTCACTGCGGCAGCAAAATGAACTATGAATAAGACTTGTCAGACAGCCATACACGCCCACCCAAAGCCACTCCTCCGAAGAGGCACAGACAAAGGGTCGAGATCATCGCTCCTCTCTAGACGATTGTACCTCAAGCAACGGCTGGAGCCTGTGCCAGGCTGATAAAGCAATAATCGGCAGCTGGACGGCTGCGGGCTCAAGCACGAGTGCAAGAGGTACCACAACCACCACCGACAATGCCTACCAGTTCTGGACACAAAAGATCCAAGCGTCTCAGCACCGCCATAAACGAAAGGCTGAAGAAGATGGCCATCAAAAGACGCCAAACTTGTAGTTCTCACTCTAGGGCATGCAGGTATCTACCTCATCAACCAAGTTGGATTCTGTGGCTCTTTTAAAGAGCTCAAAAAAGGACGTATACTATAGAAATGATCCTATGAAGTACGTCGACATGAGGAACAAGAATGGATTCTGGCTTTCTTATATACATCTCAGGGTTAGGCCGAGGGTTAGGTTAGGGCTTAAGCAGTCACGGTCACAATCTCCCAAAATTTCCAGGGTTACCACTGGGACGAAAAATACGCGCAAAAGCTCCCAGCACACACTCCCAAATACTATCACAAGTCGGTGTCAACTCATCAGCAACAACAATGGCCGAATCACACAGACGTGAGTGCTGAAAGAATAGGTGGTTAGATGGTGTCAACGTCGAATACGGAGGTGTTCTGAATGCGAATATTGAAATTTATTGGACCAACGCTGAACAACGCTAGAATCTACGCTGGAGTCGTTACTAGGGTAACCAAGGCGAGTCCAGTAGAGGACTATAGAATTTCACAACAACGCTAGAACTCCATCGAGACTCGACGACCTGACCACTACCACCTCTATGCTGTCCCAGCTCAAATCTAACATAGTCTACGTCAAGGGAAAGCACATTTCCTACCAGCGATCCAAGCGAAACAACAACCCAAATGTTTCCCTGATCCAGATTGAGGGAGTCAGCTCGCCAAAGGACGCTCAGTTCTACCTGGGTAAGCGAGTCGCCTTCGTGTACCGAGCCGCCAAGGAGGTCCGAGGTACCAAGATTCGAGTCATCTGGGGTAAGGTTACCCGATCACACGGAAACTCTGGTGTTGTCCGAGCTAACTTCACCAAGAACCTGCCACCAAAGACTTTCGGAGCCACCGTCCGAATCATGCTTTACCCATCCAACATCTAATCGCCTAGAGAGGTGACAAAAAGACTAAACTCGCAGAGCCGGGTTGGTCATTTTTATTCATGCCCCATGTACCTATATACAAGCTAATAGCCGGTTAGGTGTCAGCTTGCTGACAAAACAAATCACTTCACGTAGATGTCATTCAACACCCTATAATGAGATCCGACCTGTGCATACACGTGATGCGACCAGCTGACTAGGGGATGTGACTGATGTGTTGCCCACCTTCCGACATCCGGGGAAGCCCCGCTCCGGAAGCATATAAATGACGTCCGATAAGTTATCGGGGACTATTTGAATCCCGATGTCGCAAGATGATTTCGATCAGATTATAGCAGCACTGGACCTTGATGGCCTTTCTGATCTCTTTGGAGCCTTTCCCAAGCTAGAACGCTGCAGATTCTTAGTCTGGCGCTGGAAGCTCAGGAATAGTCTACGACGGTTCAACTATGAGCACTTTCTCACAATTGGTCCATCACAGGTCCCTAGGGATCAGAGGAGTGCCTATGCAAAGATCAGGAATAGAGCGCTTGAGGTCTTCAACTCCATATACCCGCTGTCATACTCACCGATAGCAAGCTCACTGGACGAACTGTCGCTACAGGAAATCATTGACAAAACTATGCATCCACGCCAGTACGACGAGGCCTCCTGGTTGTACCGCGTGTGGGAGAAAGTGGTTCGTCAGAGTGACTCTCAGGCTCTAATGCGTCCGCTGATTGAGTTTACAATAAAGGTTCTAGAGGCTGTTGAGCCCTATGAAGAGAACTTTCCCGGTCTGTGCTCGACAATGACAATTATGGTTGCCCGTCAAGTTGAATCTACTTGTGGAGAGTTTGATAAAACATTCCTTGCTGAGATTCACTCGACACAACAGCTACTCGAGCTGGGTAAGTACTGTTCTGGCCTACCGTCGAACCCGGCCTTACCGATTTTTAAGTTGTTTGGGTGAACCAGACCTGTGAATGCACGGTACTTATAGAGGCGCATCGTCCACCACTTCATCATAGAAGCGGAAAACTCCTCGACCAACAATGTTTTGGTTGTCGGAGTCTCCATTTAGCTGTGGTCTGACTGGCTCGCCGTCCATTACTAAGTAAACGTTTATCAATATATCCACTCACCGTTCACGCTCGTATCAGGCCCGTTATCCGGTCAGTGGAAATGGGACCAATAGCGCGTCGAATATTTGCACTCTCACACAATGATTCCCTTCGAGGCCATCCTGCCTTATGGCATTATCTTTGGAGTAGGTTTGACGCCTGACGAATATTGAACTAACAAGCTACTCTCCGTTGCTGGAGGCGGCATGTCCCTGATCCACTCGGTCCGAAACGGCGGCAAGCGAGACCGATTCAACATTGACACATTTGAGCGAATGCGTGAGTTTTTAATTCAAAGGCCCTATTCTGAGAGGCTTTTACGTGAACTAGCTAACCCAGTGATGGACAGAGACTTCCGACTGACTGGTGAGCACCGAGCTCAGTCCGACACCCCTATCGCGCCCTTGGCTTTCAAGACCAACTCCATCTGGAAGGTGAGTATACGTCTGTTGAGGTGATACTAACTCAGGCTGAAAAACCATTTTAATGTAACTATACATAGAAAAGGCTCATCTAACTGTTTGTCCTAGTATTTTGTTCTAAGGTGTTGCTTCGTGAATGCGTTCATTACTGATGTGAGGTCCCAATTTTCAGCACCACACCAAAATGTCACTCTTTGCGATGGGCCTCAACTCGCTTGAGGTCTCGCCCGAGAGGATGAGGATGGCCGAGATTGAGTTTGAGTCGTTGGCAACATTGTTTGATAAGTGAGTTTGTCCGGAGTCCTGGAGCGCTGCGACAGACTGTCCTTGCTTCGTCTCGTGATAACTGTGGTAGCCTAGGGGAAGCATAATGATTAGCGCAAACAGCAAAACTTTGGGCCAAGTTCTATACTAACTCAGCATCCTGACCAAATGCCAGTCCAAGTGCCTTCCTGGAAGGTACGGTGAGGAAGAGCTCAACAAGGGCGAAACCGTCTGCGTCGACCGATGCGTGTCCAAATACTTCAAAACCAACCTACTCATTGGCCAATACATGCGAGAAACCAACCAGGGATTTGAAAGCGTGTCGAATCTGGCAAACCTGCAGCACGTGAGAAACGTTCAGGAGCAGTAGGCATCTAAGCGCATCATCATCTAGATATGACTTGTACAGAATAATTTATGACTTATGAAAGAAAATCAGCTGGGGTGCGCTTGCTCGGGCTGTACAGATTAATTTATATTAGGATTAAGATAATAAAAAAACACGCCCAGCGGGCAACGTATTAATCAAACCTGGTCGCTGACATCTAGTCTAGGTCACTGACCTCTAGCTCTATCAGCCTCGTCTAACACATGGGAGTCTAGCTCACGTCTAGACCATTCTTGATCTTCTCTTGAAAAACTCAACAACCCGTCGCGCGGCAGATTGTTCCTTACCATCGCCGCTCTTGACGCTCTGAGACGCTCGCGAGCCCCGTGGGCTGACATTTCTCTGGTTCAGCGAGTCGGCAGTGGCAGGCTCCAGAGCCTTTCTGTCGTCCACGTGATTCGAAATGTGCGAGAACCGCGAAGCCTGAGATGCCCGTCGAGTAGACTTGACCGAAGCCTTTGGATCAAACGAAGGGCTGGTCGAGTAGAAGCTCAGCAGACTAAACCGCTTTCGCTCGCTCTCAGTGGGCGTGTGCTTGTTGTCTGGCACCATGCTGTGTCGCCGTCGGGTATCGCTAGTACCGCTAACGGTGTTTGCTCCCAGAATCTTGCTAAACAGCTTGTCGGCTCCATACGAGATACTGGCAGCTGCCCGTCGGTGTGATCGGACCGAGCCTGTGCCGGTAGTGCCCGTGGTCGAGGATCGGCTTGGTACTCGGCTTCGTGGCTCTGGCTTCTGTTCTGTCTTGATTTCTGGCGCAACCTCTAGGTTGGGTCCGGTGCTACTGGTACTGGTGAGCGGATCAACAGACTCTGACATCTTTCGCTGCTCCTCTGTGCTGGCCTTGTATGACTCGGGTCGCGAGATTTCCCCGGGCAGGGTGCTCTCGTTGTTGACGGCGACACGGGGCTCGGATGACATAATGTGGAAGTTCATGTCAGCCGGGTTAACCGCCGGAGGAACCGTTGGGTATGCAAGCGACGAAAAGCCCGCGGACGAGGGCTGGAACGAGGTTGGCCGCGGCTTTCGGGCCACGGGCAATCGTGCAGTCGAGTTCTTGGTGACCTTGGAAATGTCGTCCTGGGTGATGACAGGGGTCAGGCTAGAACCGGAGCTGAGCGATGGAGCCAATTCGGTCTCGCTGATGGGAGTGACGGAAATCGGAGTCTTGGAGTCATCGTTAATGTCCAGGGCCGCCATATTAGGGGTATTAGTATCAACACGTGACTTGGGGGTGGTGATTGGCTTAGAGTAGGTGGCCTGGACTGAATGTCTTCGCGAGTGATAGGCTGGGTTGACTGGAATGCTTGTAGAGGCCACGGCGAGCGCTGGAGTGACGTTGGCAGCCACGGAGTTGGTTCTTCCGTGGTACCTTCCCCCATTGCTGGCGGCGTTGTTTGGCTTGACTTGAACAGACTGGGACCGAGCCAGGGGCTGCTGCTGCTTGGCCTGCTGCTTGTGCTGGTTGGAGATATAAGACTGGTCCCATTCCTGTGGAGTGACAGACAGGAAGTGAGCGTGGGGGCTGAGCCAAGCGTGCGCTCGCACGGCTGCCAGGTCGACTCGCTTGTTTGGGTCTGGCACCAGGATCTTTCGCAGCAGGTCTCGTGGCATGGGCTGGATGTATTCTGGGAAGGTCAGTGGCGTAGAGGTAATGTACTTGTAGAGTTGAGTGATATTGTCGCCATCGGGGTTCGCTGGATCGTCATCGAAGGGCAGATAGCCAGCCAGCATTGCGTAAAGAATGACACCGCAAGACCAGACATCGACTTTCTGGCCAACGTACTTGGAATCAGAGACAACAAGCTCTGGGGCAGCGTAGCATGGACTGCCGCAGGATGTGCTCATGAGGTCAAAGATGGCGCCATCAGGACTGGCCTTGAAGGAGTTGGCAAAGCCAAAATCAGTGATGATAATGTTTCGGTGTTTGTCCAGCAAAAGGTTCTCTAGTTTGAGGTCTCGATGCACAATGCCTTTGGAATGCAAGTAGTGGACGCCGGAGACAAGCTGCGCAAACAGCCTGCATGCGGCGGAGTCCTTGAGGTACTTGTTGGTGAGAATGTGGTCAAAGAGCTCGCCGCCGCTGGCGTACTCAAGGACAATGCCAATATACTTGTCGTTCTGGATGACTTGTTCTAGGTGGACGATGTTTGGATGACTGAGGATTTTCAAGGCGTTGATTTCCCTGAAAACCTTGGTCTCGCGGCTGGACTTTGGTGGAACTGTGTCTTTTCGGATAAGTTTGATTGCGACCTGAGTTAGTTTTTGCTTGCAATGCTAGCGTTTCTGATTAGATTCCGCGATGAGGTAGTCTGGCCATGCGATTCCGATCCGACGATTCATTGTCCCGATTCGGCATATAGTTTTCACCGCGGGTTTCGATCTTGCATGTACCGCTTCCTGCTTTTCACTGCGAGGTTTCAAGATGCCCTTCATAGCAGTACTGAGCTATTCGCTTGTTGTAATTCTGTTGATTATGCCCTCCCTCACGCGTTCAAATTGTTTCCACAGTTTTCCCTCTCACGCTTGTTCCGCTTGACCTTGCAACAGTCCCGCTCGAGACCTATGCTCTCTGTGCAGTTCTCACAATGGCTGCTCGGCGTGTCGGCTTAGGTCCTTGTCCTGTCAAGCTGTCTGTGTAACCTGTCTGGTCCAGGCTCAAACAGTCGCACTCAGCCTCGCCAACCACAAAACAGCCAAGTGAGCACAAGAGACTGTTTAAATATAGTCCCCAGTTTCTGTCCATATCGCTTCGCTTCTAATCTCCAAACGTCTGTCGTTGCAATCTCCCCCTATCGCTATCGCGTGCCCCTAATCCTCAGATGGTGTAACGCCGCCAATATTCTGTCCAATCACGCTAATCAAAATACACTGCCATTCTCGCCACGCCGTACGCTCGTACGCTCGTACGCTCAACTCACCTGCTCTGGCTGCTTTCCATCCTTCCTCCAACCAAGTTTCACCTTGCCAAACTCTCCCTGGCCAAGGGTCGACCCAAGAATATAGTCACCAAACCTGACCTCCCTGTGAACCCGTCGCGATATCGAATTACTCAACTTCTGCGAATTCGACAATCGAGAGCTCACCCGTGGTGGTGCTGGTTCCGACATGCTAGCCCCTATTCCTGGTTCCGTAGTATTAGTACTACGCTAAATCCTTATCGGTGGATATCGCAGGTATCGCGGACAAACACAACAATACTGAAATACTGAACCAAGTATCTCTGTGTTGGGCTGACTTCCGTGTTAAGGGGGCGGGAGAAAGAGAATTTTGGCTTACTTTTTCGCCTGCCCTATTCTGCGGCAGGATTTGCTTTTTCTGGGTCAAGGATGATCTCGCTCTTGACCCCTGGCCCATTCGTCTGTGTGGGACGTTGCTTATTTGGGACCGGTTGCCCCGGCGACCACTCACAAGCCCTTTACGCCTAACAAGTAAATACACAAAATGTTTTTCCCATACATTTTGTACTTCATCTTTGCCCCGCGCCTGACCTGACTAAAACACAACAAACACTGCGAGGTACAAACCGGCTATGTCTCGCCTGCGGTAAGCGTCTCGTATAGGGGCTAACAAGTGGTGGGAGACATGGTTCGAACGTTGGGAAATCATAAACGCGTTTTTTTACCAGTGTGCCGCGCTGTATACTATGCACGATTACAGTTCGATCTCTTACATGTCGTCCACCACAAGATATCCTGTGATCAACACAAGACGTTGCAGACGCCATGTTAGGCAGGTTGTAGCTGCGGAATGAGCAGCAGCCCTAATAGGCGTAAATGACGAATCTGTCGAAATGTGGACGTCACGTGCTGTTTCAACCTGTCTCACGTGACGTTGCGACGTTGTTATCTCAAGAGTTACCAGTAGCTGAATACTTGAATTGTACCAATTGGCGCTCAGAGAGTGCCTCATACAGTCTATAATTGGATACGAGTATTATATTACCGTTTGATGTGTCCATTGGGCGCGCGAGCCGCAGCCACTAAGTGCGTTAAGTCCGCTAAGTCCAGACGTAGAATCAAGATTAACTAAACGAGTAGAGCTGTGATTTAAAATTAAAAAATCGCATCGTGTTCCGCTTCTCGTACGGTTCATTTTGAACCCATTATATCCCCCCATGCCCCCACAGTCGGCCTCAAAAAGGCCGTCCCGACCAACACCACTTACCCGGTGCGGAGATAAAACACTCCCCCATACAGACATACCAAGCTTTCATCACCCCATGGAGAGAAGAATCACGTCTGTGGCAGAGCTGCTGGACCAGAGCAGTCCCTCAGTGCCTCCCACCCCCATGCCTTTCACAGGCAAAGAGCCCCCCAAGAAGAAGCGAAAGAGGATTCCGTTGTCTTGTAACGTGTGCCGGTACCGGAAGCTGAAGTGCGACCGCCAGGAGCCCTGTTCCTCGTGCAAGACGCTCAAACTCACCAACAGCTGTGTCTACGAGTCTCGGCCGCAGTACAGGACGCTTGGATCGCGTTTGAACGGTAACGGCAATGGTTACGAGTGCAAGCCGGCTGAAGAAGCAGCCGTCAACTCATACTACGATATTTCCGTTGTGTCCAACAATTCGTCGATAGTCTACGTGCACTCATCTTCGCCGCGGGCCATGCCCAAGAACGACACGGCCACGCGGGTGTTCTTTAAGACTGTCAAATCCGAGATGCTCAGTCACCTCAGCGAGTTTGCAAAGACGATCCACGAGCTTCCCAAGTTCAGCGACGACGGGGAAAAGGAGATTTTGCAGCTGCTAAGGCTGCTTCACGACACAGATGAGCCCATGGAGAAATGGTGTAAGGCGTTCGACCTGCTTCCGCCTATCAACCTGTGTCTCTATATTAAGGACTTGTTCCTGCAGCACATCAACTCGATATTCCACTGCACGACGCTACAGGCGCTGACGCAGGACATTGAGGATACCTACAACTTCCAGCAGGAGATTCTTGCGACGCAGAAGCGTAACGAGTACCCGCAGATCGAGGCTATCCACGCTCATAAGCTTGGTCTGATCTTCATGATGATGTACCTGACCACACTTGCATGTCCAGACGACCCTGTTCTAGCAAAGTGGAAGGAGACAAAGGGAGTATATTTAGGTCGGCGGCTGCCCAACTTTGCCGTCGCCGCGTGCAAATCCTCAGAAGTCGACCTAGAATCAAACCTGTCGTTGGTCCAGCTCGGGTACTACATCACGGTCTACAAGAACGTTCTTGTCGCTGGGCAGGAAGGGGACTTTAACGTTTCTGGCGTCATTGCATTTGTGGCCCAGACCTCACACGCCATCGGTCTGCATCGCGATCCGCTCAACTTCGAAGGAGCACCCATATACCTGCACGGGCTGTGGCGGCAGGTGTTCCGCCAGCTCATGATTATGGACGGGTCGACATGCCTGCAGACTGGACACCCTCCGGTGTTTGGCTGGCAGTACGTCGACACAAACTGTGACGACTACCGGTTCGATAAAGAACCTGTCGACGAGTGCGACAGGCTGGGAATGATTGTGGAAAAGACGTTCTTCGGCTGGTGCAACGTTGCACGGCCTATTTTCGAATCAATACTCCTGGTGCCCGCATCCAGCGTCAGCAGGGACTCTCTAGACAATATGTGGCAGAGTTTACGCGATTTTGAAGCAAACATCAAGAACGCTTGCCGAATACACGACTCGTTCAAGTTTCCCTTCAGAGAACAGCACTACAAAGCACTCGTTTTGGGAGCCAGTCTGCTCGCAAGCAACCTTAAGCTACAATTGACGCAGGCCTGCGCTGTGGACTCTACTGACGACTCCAAAATCTTCGACGCGGCAGTGAAATGCCTGGACCTGGCCATGAATTATATTGACAACATCAGGGACTACAAACCTTTCGAATACTACACTACCTCGATAACGCTAACCACGTGCCAGCCGGCTTGGAAAATCATCCTCAAGATGCTCAAGGACCCTACGGATGAACCCCAGCCACGTGACACTCAAATTCTATACTCCCTTGTCAAGTTTTACGAATGGCTTGCTCCATTTGCGACGCATAACTTTGGATCGTGGAAACACCACTTTCTGATGCACTCGATGCTCTCACTAACGCTCAAGAATAGACTGCCTAACACCCAGCTATCGCTGCTGAAACCGCCGCAGTTTGCGAATTGGTACTACTGGATCAAAAAGGAGGTTGTACATGCTTATTAATTTATTGTCCGGCCGCGAGTCGCGAGTCAGCGGTCAGTTCCTTGTTTCTTGTTGTTTTGTCGTTCTGTGTTTGGTTGAATTGGACTTTTTAGAGGATTAACCAGCTGAATATTGAATATCCTCTATGAGGTTAGATCTGAAGGTCACGTGTAGGAGCATTCATGTGATGAGCCTGTTATCCCTGGCTCATCGCAGGGTTCCCCTGCAGACGCCAGACCCCAGGCAACGTGAACCAGCCTAATCTTGCATCGCCCGTGACGCCTTAGACGCCCCTACCTAGTAAGGATCCGGTTTACTGACCTGTTCCTACCGACTGAGTGTGAAACGTGTATGCATGACCGTTACAGTGGATACATGCATCAGGTACAGCGGATGGACCCGAACCGCAGGACGCCGGTTGCCCGCGCCTGGATTCCGATGGTCCGGGGTAGGCGTCTGCTCGGATTCTGGTTTTTCGGAGTTTCTGGAGATAATGTTCTAAGCGTTATTTGTACTTGTTGGCGTGATGTTTGTGTGTACATTTTGGCGCATGGCCTCGATTCCAGTGAGCTAAAGTCTTTCATGATCAGCATGCGCAGCGGTCGGGCTACGTTGACCAATCTTGGATTCGGAGGATCCGGAACAGCCAGTGAGTGACGCTACGAGTGCTGCTCTGTGTTTTATTTTCGTCTTTCAGAACTACTGAGCTTTATCGGGTTATCTCTCTGCAGGGAAAGACGGCCCGGCGTCGTCTACGTGTAACCATATAGCTCAGAACGCTAGCCGGAAAATAAATTTACAATATAAATACCTTCCGGTGTATTAAGTTTCAGTTGGCCAGTCTGTCGTAGACGCGTGTACCGGCTGTAATTTAATTAAATCGACTCTCATGCAACGTGTTGGTCGACTATAAGTCGGATGCATGACTTCAGGGCCTTTTGATCTCAATACCTGTACACATAATGCGAACACTTCATGTCAGGCAGAGAATAACTTAATTCATTCACCGATAGAGAGATCAGTTAAGAGACAAGACATGTATTGTACCATGTTTGACAGCTGCCGGCAAATGCTTTGCGTAACACTCCCCATGGGCCAGAAAATATACAACTGACTAGGGCATTGCTCCAAGTACGACAAATCATACGACAGATTCATCTCTGACCGGATTCAAACACCGATAAACACATGACCGAACGACCACAGCACATCAACTGCGCTGGTCAAAGCCCTTGCAAGTCTCGTTCTACCTCACTCGGCAGTTTGCCCACCACCCACCGTCTCAACCGAACCTTCGCGTCAATTGAATCGCACAAGCCCCAGTACTACTGGTTCACCAGACAGCCACGCGAAGTCGCACAGTTCTTTGGAGTCGGGCCCAACGGAGTGCTTACGACATCAAATACGGAATAGCGTGGGTGTTCCAACTGGCAGAGACTTACCACTTCTGCCACCGCGGGCCACAAATCAGCGGTAGTAGTGACGGCATCAAGGTAAAGAAGTTCTCTGTCAGAGGGTGCCGCCGCGTGAGAAGCAAACGCGAAAACTACGCGACGCGTTTGCCAACCACACACTTGATAATCTACGTACAAAATGTCTCTATGGGTCGATAAACACAGGCCAAACTCGCTGGAGAGCCTTGACTACCACGATGGCCTAACATCCACACTCAAATCGCTGGCGCTGGGCGATCTACCACATATCCTCATGTTTGGCCCGTCTGGTGCAGGCAAAAAGACTCGAGTGCTTGCCATTCTACGACAATTGTACGGATCAGGCGTGGAGAAGATCAAGGTCAATGCCAGAGTGTTCCAGACCGGCAGCCGAAAGATTGAATTCACCATTGTCTCGTCCGCATACCACATGGAAATCACTCCAAGTGACATGGGCAACAGCGACAGAGTGGTTATTCAGGATCTGCTCAAGGAAGTAGCTCAGACGCAGCAGGTCGACATCAATGCTAAGCAACGATTCAAAGTTGTTGTCATCAACGAGGCGGATAGTCTTACTAGAGATGCTCAGTCCGCTCTGCGACGAACAATGGAAAAGTACTCGCCCAACTTGCGTCTCATTCTGTTGGCAAACACAACCTCCAACATTATGGCGCCAATCAGATCACGAACACTACTACTACGAGTGGCCGCCCCAAGCGTGGAGGATATTTCTACTGTCCTGAGCAAAGTAGCCAAAGCGGAGAGGGTCGAGGTGGTTGGTGGCGACGCCATTTTTCAGAAAATCGCCATTCAGAGCCAGCGAAACCTGCGAAAGGCGCTGCTCATGCTGGAAGCCATGTATGCGCAGAACGACAGAATCACACAGGATACACACGTCCCGCCAGCAGACTGGGAGACAGTCATCGATGGTATCTGCAAGGATATCGTGTCCAACCACACTGTGAGCCAGCTGCTCAAGGTGCGAACGACGTACTATGAATTGATCTCGCATTGCATACCTCCGGGCGTGATTATCAAGACGCTGACGTTCAAGCTGATTGAAAGTCTACCAGAGAAATTGTGTGGCAGCATAGTTGAGCTGTGTGCAATGTACGAGCACAGACTGAGGCTGGGATCCAAGGCAATTTTTCATCTGGAGGCTTTTACCGCCAAGGTGATGGGGTTGATTGAGGAGAACTAGCCACCGAGCGCAGATTGCATAGTTGAAGTGGATTTAGGATGGTCGTTAGTCAATTGACGATATGTACATGCTATGATAAAACAGAGGGATTGTTCGCTGCGCTCACCTCCTCAGATACTTTTTAATCTCCGGAGTCTTGCTCTTCTGCAGAACCGCAAACTCCTTGCTCGGGTTCTCCTTCAGCTTCTCAATGTAATTCACCTTTTCTGGGAATTCAATCTCCTCGAATCCGACCTTTGGCTTGTAGTCGCCGAGCTTGACAAACTCGTAGACACCGGGCAGCTTAGCTCCAGCGATTCTGAAGGCATCCTTAGCGACCTGCTCGTGGACCTCGCCAACAATTTCAAACAGAATCTTACCAGTAGGCACTCGCACAGCCCAGTAGTCAAAAGGACCCTTACCTTTACCCATACGGGTCTCGTTACCCTTTGTGCAGACGGCGATGTTTGTGTGGAGACGTCGAATCAGCTTTCCCTTGACAGGTCTTAGCAGCTTCATGATTGTGTTGTCCGCATCTTTGAGATTTCTGTCGGAGAGCCGGACACCGTTGGATTTCAGTCGCATGCCGTATTTGCCAAACTCCAGCGTGGATCCCTTGATGGAGCCTCCAATTCTGACAGGCACTCGGCCTTTGTGGGCCTTTTTAACCTTCTTGAACCGCGGCGCGTACTCGTGCTTGAGTCGTGTACCCATAAGCACCGGCATTTGAGTAGCCCGGAATGCATTCAGCAGTCCACTGAAGGCAGTTAGTGGCCTCGATAGCCTGGACAGCGGCCCTAGGTTCAGCATTAGTGGTGGTGTAGTGACGAAATCTGAAAATTTGTGCGCGCACACCACAATGACGAGCGTGTGGAGAGCGATAGGCCGTTTGAATAGGCTCAATACTTGTCGGGTCAGCCATTTGAACAGGCTGAATACTTGTAGGGCCTCGTTTCAACCCACTGCCCGATTTCAGTCCACAAAAGTCAAGGTCCTCGGCAAAGAGTACGATAAGGATGCGTGGACCAATGTGCCCGAAAACATCATTTCCCTGACTGGACGAGACCTACACAAGATTCCGCAGCATCCTATTGCGATTGTGAGGCAAATAATCGAGTCACAGCTGTCTAAGCAGGGCGGCTTCACTTTCTACAACGATTTCCAGCCAGTCGTTTCCACGCGGGACAACTTTGATGTCCTTGGGTTCCCATTGGACCATCCAGGCCGCTCAAAAACTGACTCTTATTACATCAACGAGAAAACACTACTAAGGACACACACATCTGCTCACGAGCTGGAATGTTTCCGCGACTCGCCCACCCCAGGATACCTGATCTCCGCAGATGTGTACCGACGGGACACAATTGACCGGACTCATTATCCGGTCTTTCACCAAATGGAGGGCGCCAAGGTCTGGAATCGAAAAGACTACGCTACAAACGAGGAACTGATCAAGGCTATCAAGGCGGACCTTGACAGTCTACCCGACTCTGGAATTATTGTTGAAGACAATGGCGTGAGCTCAGAAACGAATCCAAAACAGGAAAATATGAGCGACCTCGAGACCGAGCTCGTTTCTCAGCACCTGAAACGAACGCTTGAGCTTGTGGTGGCCAATCTATTCAACCAGGCCAAGGAATGTGCTCTGAAAGCTGGCTCCCAGGACCCGGATCTTCTACAGCCCATTAAGGCGAGATGGATCGAGGCGTATTTCCCGTGGACCGCTCCGTCGTACGAGATTGAGATCTGGTGGAAGGGCGAGTGGCTTGAGGTTCTTGGATGCGGAGTGGTGCGCCAGAATGTTCTACAGAATAGCGGTTTTGAGTTCAACGACAAGATAGGCTGGGCTTTCGGTATCGGCCTGGAACGATCGGCGATGGTGCTGTTTGGAATTCCAGATATCCGGTTGTTTTGGTCGCAGGACGACCGGTTCCTCGGACAGTTCAAAGAGGGCACAGTGAGCACCTACAAGGAAATATCAAAGTACCCCGGCACGCTGCGAGACGTTGCATTCTGGGTGCCTGAGACTGCAGTGCATGAAAATGACATTATGGAGGTGGTCCGCAGCGTCGCAGGCGACCTGGTGGAGAACGTGACGCTTATTGACGAGTTTGTGCATCCAAAGACGGGGAAGAAGAGCCAGTGCTATAGGATCAACTATCAGGCTATGGACCGATCTCTGACCAACGCGGAGATTAATGTTTTGCAGGAGGAGATTAGAGCCAAGGTTGTGGAGAGGTTTGGTGTGGAGCTGAGGTAGCCTTTGCTGCGCCGAACTGCACCGTATGCGGGCAACGACGATGCCGAGGCCCGCGCGATGACGCAGTAAAAGTGCATTGCAGGAGGCCGTTTAGGGGTGCGTGGGCCCACAGAACACAAGTCTCCCAGTTGCTAGAGGCACTTCTGGCATTTGCTTGTGGTATATTGTATGCATGTGTGTATATATTGCTTATATTGTAGATAGAGTACGGACTTTTTGTTTTGTGTCGGCGGAGATGGCGGACCTGTGTGGCCGAACCGGGCCGTATCCCGGTGCATGCTCGCTTCGCTCGCGTGCGGTGCGTTGAGGCCTAGAAGTCTTGGAGTTCCGCATTGGGAAATCGAATTATCAGATGAAAATTTATCTGATCGACGCGCGTTAAATGCGTTTCTTTTCAGTGCGAAAAATTATCAGCAGCCCCGGCGGCGGCGGCAGGGACAGGGGCAGGGATGAGCAATTTGAAAATATTTGAGCAAAATACGCCTCGATGCGAGATGCTCTTTGCAGGTGTACAATTAATGTAACGCAGTCCACAGAGCCGTGCTCCAACGTGCTCAACCCATACACTATACGCCAAGGTCACTGAAGTTTGTTATGCGTGTGCCTGGTTAAGCAAGCATAGGTCATTGAGTCATGATGGAGTATTTACATATGTACATGCATGAGTATGATAGGCGCTTGGCCGTTGTGCAGTCTCATGTCGTTGTTTGCATTGAATGGGTTGAAGTGTTTGAAATGATGGGAGACTTGCTCGTTACTCGGCACCCTTGACGACACCAACCTTTGGAGCCCGCAGAACTCGGCTGTTGAGCGTAAAGCCGGTCTGCTGAACGTGAAACACAGTTCCTGCCTCCTTGTCTGGCATCGGCACCTCGAAAGTGGCCTCATGCAGGTTTGGATCGAACTTCTCGCCGATAGGGTTCATCTTGACAAGTCCGTGCTTAGCCAAGGTCTTTTCAAAGATATCCTGCGTCATCTTGATTCCATCGTACAGAGGCTTGATATCTGGGTGCTCCCTCTTCTCATCGGCAACGACAGACAGAGCTCGGTCAAAGTTGTCAACAGAGTCCACCAAGTCCTTGGCGAACTTTTGGATGGCAAAATCTTTAGCCTTCTGAATCTCTCGCTTGGTGGTTTCCTGCAGATTTCGGAAATCAGCAACAGCTCGCAGGTAGTTGTCTTTGAAGTTGGCACATTCCTTGTCTTTAGCGGCCAGCTTCTCCTTGATTTGGTCCAATTCCGAAACTTCGCCTTCTTCCTTAACTTCCTCCTTAGCGTCCTTGGATTCTTCCTTGGCCTCAGAGTAAAATCTGACACGGTTAACAGTGTTGACACCGCTAACTGGAACTCTATAAGCCAGTCTAGCTGGTCTGGCCACTCTAACCGAAGTCCTCAATCCCGCCAGCTTATACATTGTGTTGAAAAATTTGGCGCGCTTTCGTCCCAACTTGTGTGCACAACCCAGTGGAGTACACTGTACTTGACGCACGTTGAACGGAGACGCAACCCTTGCCCAACCCTAACCGCATTTCACACTTCTTTTTATATGCATACTTTTTTTTAATATCCCTTTTCGTCCACGACCGATTCCGATCGCGTCCGCACCGAAAAGCAACCTCATCGCTGCATCTATATATATTTCTTGTTTTCTCCTTCTTCTGTTATCAGCGGTTGCGCTAGTGACGAGTGGAAGCGTTAAGCACAGCGCAGGACAATCAAGGTGAGTAAGCCGAGGCAGGTATAATATGGAGTACTCGATAAGCTGTCTGATCTGAGAGATGGTAGGAACGCTACGAGTCTACAACAAGCGAAGAGTTTGGTTGCTTTTGCTCTTACTACTTCTCGCACGACACCCAGCCAGATGAAGAGCAAGCGATAGGCGATAAGGGGTGATAAGCGCCGTGATGAAAATTTAGCGAATGCGACAGGCTACAAGAGATTTAAAGCAGGGCACTATTGATATGAAGGTGACGAGGACTGGAAAAGTGAAGAGACGGGCCGAACACGGCGAGATTACGGGCGCCAACACCACTCGTGCAGCGCTAATTTAGATGACTGTTGACATGACTCCCATTCTCATCATATACGGAACCGAGACAGGTAACGCTCAGGACTTTGCCGAAATCGTGTTTCAGCGATGCCGACGTGCCAACCTAAGGCCCACGGTCAAGTCTATGGAGCACGTTGACCTACAGGACCTCGTCAAGGGCCCACTCAACCTGATTGTAGTCTGCTCTACTGCCGGCCGGGGTGAGATTCCTCGGAGCGCTCTACGGTTCTGGCGACAGTTGCTCAGAAGAAAGCTGCCTCCTACTTTACTCAGCTCTATCAAGTTCTCCACCTTTGGCCTGGGAGACTCGTCCTACCCCAAGTACCAGTGGGCCATTCGAAAGATCCACCAGCGACTACTGCAGCTCGGCGCCAAGGAGTTCGCTGAGCGAGGTGAAGGTGATGAGGAAAACAGCGAGGGCATGGAGGGATCCCTAGAGGTCTGGTGTAACGGCGTTGTTGATTTGCTCAAGAGCCAGTACGGCACCACAACCACTATCCCAGAGAATGTGTGCCTGGACCCACGTTTCTCCATCAAGGTCAAGGACGCACAGAACCCACGACTGCGGGAGCTCGCTGCCAAGTCCCTTGAAGTCTCCGTCACGAGGCCTAATGTGCTCACAGCCAAGGTTTCCAGCAATAAGCGGATGACCAGCGAGGACCACTTTCAGGACGTGAGGCATCTCATTTTCAACGCAGAGAACCCCGTCAAGGTCAACGGCTTCAACCGTGCGCGAGCCAACTCTGCACTGTCGGGCGCCCGTGTCGACGACTTGCGATATTCTCCTGGTGACACCGTCGCCCTATACCCCAGCAACGGCATTGCCGACGTAGAGGCTCTTCTGTCACACCAAACTGCATGGGCCGACGTGGCCGACAACTTGATTGAGGTGGACTCTGACTTTGCTCAGTGTGTCCCAGGTGGTCTCGTCTCTCCACTTACCTTGAAGACCCTGCTCCTGCATCATCTAGACATCAACTCTATCCCCAGACGAAGCTTCTTTGGCCAAGTCTGGCACTTTGCCTCCGATCCACGGGAACAAGAAAAGCTACGAGAGTTCTCCACAATGACCGGCCTCCAGGATCTGTACAACTACGCCAATCGACCACGAAGATCTATTGTGGAGACGATTTT
This sequence comes from Blastobotrys muscicola, assembly GCA_003705745.3. Classification (NCBI taxonomy): domain Eukaryota; kingdom Fungi; phylum Ascomycota; class Dipodascomycetes; order Dipodascales; family Trichomonascaceae; genus Blastobotrys; species Blastobotrys muscicola. The sequence continues at coordinate 182,766 of PPJL03000016.1, forward strand.
GGAGTTTGATACTCTACAGATTCCAGTGAATTACATTCTGGATGTCCTGCCAATTCTGAGGCCAAGACTGTTCTCGATTGCCAGCGAGTACAGCGAGGTCAAGCCAAATGTTGTCAACTTTGAGCTGTCTGTTGCCATCGTCAAGTACAAGACTATCCTGCAGCGAGTGCGACGGGGTGTGTGCACCAGGTGGCTGGTGGGACTTAGGGACGGAGACGAGATCCCGTTCACTGTTCACAAGTCGCCCTTCGGCAACGCCCTTGATGACACTACTCGACCCATGCTCATGATTTCTGCCGGCACTGGTGTCGCCCCCATGCGAAGCGTTATCCAGACTAACGCCCACACCAATCAGGAAATGGAGCTCTTCTTTGGCTGCCGATTTGAGAAGAAGGACTTCTTGTTTGGCGAAGAGTGGCCTAAGTACAGCAAGCTACGAGTGACGACTGCATTCTCGCGAGAGGGCCCAGACCCAGATGATCCACCATACGTCCAGGACAAGCTCACTGAGCACAAGCAGCGAGTCACCGAGCTGATTTTGGATAAGAAGGCTACTGTGTACATTTGCGGATCCTCCGGCGGTATGCCAAGACAGGTTAGAGACTTGCTCACCATGTTCCTAGAGGACCGGCTCTCCGACGCTGACCAGGCGGCCGAGTACATTGACAAAATGGAGAAATCCAACCGATACATCCAAGAGATGTGGTAATACCTGTATTTTATTGTATATATAAACATCAAGCCACACAAAAGTGGTATAATTTATTGCTAAATAGTATAACATTCGCATATTTTGTTTGCTCGCATGCACGGCGTGCTGTACCTGTGTTCTGGAGCCAAGCCCGCCCCGCTACTATAGAAGCCTTGCTCGGCCTTAACGCCGGTTGAATTACCGGATACATGTATGCAGTAAAGATCGATGCATAACAAGGAACAATCGAGAGCAGCGATCCGCGATGAGATCTCGACCGCGATCGGTGGTGCCAAATTTAGCAAGTGGTTGGAGTGCCTGTCCGTCAAAGAATGATCGTCAACGGGGATTGGCGTTGTTCTAGCCAATGGCTGAGCACGCAATTCCAGCCAATCGAGGAGCGTCTATAGTGGCCAATCGAAGCAGGTATAAATCGCTGACTTGTTCTGAATGTAGTAAGAAAGTCGATGATGAAGAAGGCCATATCAAGGCGAAATAATTCCACAAAATTGCTCATATGCAGGGTCTGAATCTCGATGCGATAACAGACACATGCCGGTTGGCAAAAGAGGAAGGTAAGAACGCAGTGGAAGGTGAAAGCGTGCCGAGAAGATATCTGCTAGAAATCGGCTAGGAACACTCGATTATATGGTGACGTATGCATGGAAGCCTACAAGGTGGGCAATCACCGAAATCAGCTTCCTCGGTGATTTGATTTGTCATGTATATGAATTCATTAAGTATAGACTACTGTACACGACTCAGCCGTGCACAGTGTGTGATGCATTAGTTCCAACACTCGTAGACAAACTTGTCCATGCGAACCACTTTTGTTCTCTGGCCCACCAGCCAGGGGTGGCTGAGCATCTGCCTGGGGCTGGCTCGTTTCTTTGTATCTTTTTCTAGACAACACTTGAGGAAGTGTCTGAATGCGTCTGACCATTTAATGCCCTCTTCTTCTTCCAGCTCTGGTGCTGGCATGTTTACTATTATAGTGAGCAGTTCAATTGGCATCAGTGGCTCGTCACCGGAAAGGAATGGGAATCTGTGCTGGGCAACTTCCATGATTGTGAGTCCCAGACTCCAGACGTCAGAGGTGACAGTGTATGGCTGACCCTGGATTCGCTCTGGGGCCATGTAGTACGAGGTTCCAGTGAAGGTGGTAGCCAAACTGTTGACGACCTCGCCAGAGACACCGAAATCGCACAGCTTAACCTGGCCCTGGAGATCCAGCAGAATGTTTTGAGGCTTGATGTCTCTGTGGATGATGTGTCGCTCGTGGAGATATGACAGGCCCAGAAGGACAGATTCCGCGACTTTTCCCAGTACTTTTTCACCGATTCGACCACCTCGGGCCTTCACCCGCTTGTATATCGAGTCGAGCGAGCCTCCACCGCAGTACTCCATAGCAATGAAGATGTTGCTTCCGTCGCCGAGGAAGGTGCCATAGTACTTGACGATATATGGGGACTGACATGACTTGTTGAACTGCAATTCTCGCAGGATCTGCTTCTGCAGCTCTGGATTCGGGTTGGCCACGATTTCCTTCAACGCAAAGACCGTCTTTCCACGCCGTAGCTTACACCGGGAGACACTGCCGCCGAAGCCCTCGCCGAGTTTCCCCAGCTCGACGATATCGCCAGCTCGCGCAACTGTTCGCCAGCCTTCCTCATCCAGGAACTCCACGTCGCCAAGTCCGTCCGAGGCTTGTCTGGCATGGCCGAGGTTGTGAGTGTAGTTGGGGTCGTCGCCAACGGCAGCGAGAATTTCCGCACTGAATGTCGACGAGGTCGATGATAGTGGAGGAAGAAGATGCGTTGTGGTGACAGTTGGTGGGGCCTGTAGGCTTTCCGAGCTGCTATCGGAACCGGGTATCGTCAGCTGGGGAAGTTTGAGTTTAGGGCTCGGCCTGTTTGGCCGCATGACAGGCGGGTAGGACATGACGAGCAGGAACGAGACGCCGGTGATTTTAAGATATTCTTCTCGAGTTGACTTTGTCCCCTGAGATATGAGCGGACGCGAAGTCCTAACGAGTGAAATTAGTTTTCGTAAACTGAACGATGGCGCCAGTCACTGTGTCAAAGTTTGTTGGAATATGTCGGCGGTCTGGTCTGGGCGGTAGCCGTTCCGGTGTTGGTCTGCCTGGCTGTAGTTGTTGCCCGGTCTGCCTGGTTGTTGTCGTAGATTCTGTCAGATCCAAACAGCGGATGAGTGCCGCGATATGCTATTCAGCAACAAATAAACGCCAGCTATACCGGCAATGCAAGCAATGAAGAATTAGGCAGAGAATTATGAGGTAAGGAGTCACCCCTACGCATTGGCCGTGGCCCGCCCTAGCCCTGACCCTGAAGCATCGGAGCGCGTTGCTACTACCGCGCCAGTGGTACCAAGCACACACGATATTATATTGTGCGACGATTACTGTATTCTAGTGCCATACAATGAAAGAAGGCGTCACGCACACGATGAACTGTCTCAAAGACGTCATTGAGGCGGACACTGATTGCACTGTCGCCAGCCTGGAAGTGATGGAACGAGTCAATTTGCACGCAAACCAAAAGTACATGAACCTAACAGACGCAGCGAAAGGACTTGACGTGGACGGGCAATACCTCAAGAGCATCCACAGCGACATTCGAAAGTATCTCACGCAAATTGATGAGATTGAACAACAGGTGGATACTCTTGAAAGAGTAGCCAAACAGGCAGACGAATGGAGCAGAGAACTCGAAGTTAAAGTTCGTCGCCTAAGTAGGCGCTTCTAATCACCAAACAAAAGCGGAGCACAGCAAAATTATTTGCCCACAGTTTGGAAACAACCACGCATTACTAACCCGCATCACCATACGCATACACGTCACACAATCACATTCAGACTAACCAGCTAACCATATTCAGCGGCTTACATGCCGACCCAGCGAGCAGCATAGATCAGCCAGCCGGCATAAAAATTGCATATGCTGTACGTCAGTACGAGCGCTACGGCAACTCATCAGATAATCTTTATTATGTCCATGCAATACTTTGTTCGCTGCGCTCACGACTGAGCTCACGACTTTTTCGCCCGGCTCTTTGCAGGGGCCTTCTCCTTAGCTGCCTTCTTTGAGGCGGCCTTCTTTGCTGCCTTTGGCTTGCCCAGCTTGATGTATTTGTCCTTGGCGAAATCTTCGCCCTCCTTCTTGTCCGTGGCCTCCTCTTCCTCCTCGGCTTCTGGCTCGTCCTCAATGACGTCCTCGAGATCAGGAACCTCCTTACTCTTTGGTGCAGCAGCAGCCATGCTCTCGCCAGACTTCATGTAAGGAACAGGGTGAGACGAGGTGTTGTATTTTCGCGTGAATGCAGACTTGACAGCTGTGGGGACACCCTTGGCTCTAATTTCTCCACTCTTTGCACCCACGCCAAGCTCCATAATCATATCCCAGTCTTCTTTGGTCAGGAAGTAGCTGTCCATGGTCTCCATCACAGTCTCGATTCCATCACTACCTTTCTTCAGCAAGGGGTCCAGTAGCTTATCCGTTAGCAAAGACAAATACTGAAGCCGCATCTCGAATCGATCACCAGAAACCCGCATTCGCGCGTGTGACTGGACTTCTTGCAGCGCCCGCTTGAATTTGCCCGTCTTGGAAAGGTTACCCAGATAGGCTGTGAAGTTGTACCGGCCAACGCTCTGTCCAGCAACGTACGAACTTGGCTTGACAGTAGAAAAGACCGCGTGCAAAGGCATCAGACTCCAGTGCTGTTGTGAGCCGTGGATCATGGAATCCACCAAGTCACCATCAGAAATTGACTCTGAGGCCTTGATGACCTGCTCCAGATGGCTGTGCTTGCCCGCCTGTGCACCTGGTCGGGTGTTCAGGTAGTTCTCCTGTACCATCAATGGAGCAAAATCGTGATCGTGGAAGTACAGCTCCATCTTGTCGTTTAGGGAAAGACCGCTGCTTGGTGCAAAGGTAGATCCTGACATCAGCTTGGCAATAATGTCAAATGGCTTGAGAATGACATTCTTCTCCCAAGATTTGCCCATCTCCGTACTAGTCTGAACATCCATAGACGTCCTAGTTCGTGCAAACGTTGACAGAATATTAATGATTTGTCGAATGTCGGATCGACTGGAGGCCACGAGTTGGTCAATGACACCCGGGGTTAAGCTCAACTTTTCCTTGTGGCAGATTGTCATGATTCGGGATTTGATCGCACTAGCGTCAGGTCGTCGGAAGGGCACGTCATATGTGACTCGATCAAATGGTCGCATCTTTGGAAGATTTCGCTCATTGCACACTAGAATGAGAGGAACCTTGGATGTTCTGCACATGGCGGCCATTTGACCAACACCACCACGATCACCACCAGACATACCGTCGACCTCGTCCATGATCAAGCAAACCTTTTGCTTTTTGGCGTCAGGAGCCACCTGATTTGCATGCATAAACCCAGCCAAACTTGTATTGTCTAGAGAATGCGCCACCTTCTTGGCCAGCAGACCTTTACTTCTTGTGTCAGAGGCATTGGACTCGATAACGTCAAATCCAAGCTGGTTGGCAATCAAGTGAGCAGTCGTAGTCTTGCCGATACCTGGAGGCCCATGGATGATCGCTGCTCGGAAAACACCAGAGCCGTCTGGACCAGCATTCTTAAAGTCGGATTTGGCATTGAGGTGCCAGTTGGCCAGCCATCTTTGAAGTCGCTCAATTGGTGCCTTGTTGCCGCAGATGTGCTTAAGCTCAGTTGGCGCATATTTCGTCGTCCACAGCTGTTCGCTAGGATCAATAGCTCGCGCCAAATTGGTTGCCACAAAAGTGTCGCTGAAACCATTCTGAGATGAAGATGGACCGCCCTTTGCAGCTTGTGCTCGAGCCTTGTCCTGAGCAATAGCTTTGGCCTTCGCTTCACGTCTCTGCTCTGCCTCTCGCTCCTCCATCTCCAAGACCTCCTGCTTAATCTTTTCCTCTTCTTTCGCTCTCTTCTCCTGTGCCTTCAGAGCAGCGGCTCCGGAGCCACCACCCGCAGGCATCTCTGCCAACAGCTGGAGAAAGCCGTCTTCCGTAATGGCCTTGATACCCTTTTCTTTGATTGTCTGAATCTTCTTTGGCCCAGCTTCTTCACCAAGTACCACACAGGTGGTGTTTTTGGAAATGGAGCCCGTAACCTTGCCTCCATATTGCTCGACAATACTCTTGCCCTGAGTTCGTGGCAATCGTGGAAGAATGCCCGTAAACACAAACGTCATTCCTAATAAGCAATCTGGGGCCGCTGTGGGCACATCGATTTCGCCGCCCTCTGGTTCCTTTCCTTTGCCAAAAAATTTGGCGGGATTAACTTTCGTATCAGTGACCTCCGGCAACTCAGCATCTGGAATCCGGGCCAGAATATCCTGGGCACTAACTCCACCGGAACCAGCAGTTTTGGCAGCGGCTTTACCCTTCGTGGCCTTTGCCTTGGGTTCTGCCTTTGGCTTGGGTTCAGCTTTGGCCTTGGGCTCAGCCTTTGGCTTTGGCTCCGCCTTGGCCTTTGGTGCCGCCTTTGACGGTGCTCTTTTGGCAGGCTTCACCGGTTTCACTTCCTCCATTTCGACGTCATCGACGCTCTCGATTTCAACAAAGTCCTCTTCTTTTGGAGGCGCTTTAGCTCTAGATCGTTTCTTGGGTCTAATTAGATCACAATCTGTACCGTCTGAACTTACTGCTCCTCAATTTCAAACCCATCGTCTTCGTCTTCGTCATCATCGTCGATTATGACCCGCCGTTTCTTGGTTTCCGCCTTCTTTGCCTCTGTTGTCCCTTTGGGCTCTTTTGGCTCCGATTTGGCCGCAGGCTTGGACCCACTCTTCAATTAGCTTCTTTCTTGTCAATTCCTGTAAACCACTCACCGCCTTGAAATAATCACGGATATCAGGCATTGGTGCACCAAGGTCGTCGTCGCGTAGCAAACGCGTCGCGTCCGCTCCAAAGTCATGGCACCACAAAAACAATCACGTGATCCCACAAACAGTTTACCCGGAAGTCATCTCGCAACAGGTGTCAAGTCTATACGAGGCTGTACCAGGGGACATAGAAATACGGAATGGCCAAGAAAAAGTCAAAGGGCGCTAAGAAGTCCACGGAGGACTTGGGCGGTGACGGTACTCCGGCCCAGGTAATTGAGGAGAAGGCCGCTGAGGAAGTCAGTGAATCTGTCGTTGAGGAACCAAAGCTCGAGGCACCCGTTTTAGAGAAGCAGGCTGATGGTGATATCATTGAACGACAGAAGCGAGAAATTAGCATGCTCAAGAGTCTACTAGAGGGTGCGCTAAGGAAGCCTGGGACGCCAACTTCGCCAACACCAAAAGACGATGAAGAGATCAAGTCATTAAGAGAAATTGTTGAGAAGCAAAAAGCAGAGCTTGAGCAGCTAAGTTCCGGTGGTAACGCTGTTAAAGAGCTGGAGAAGAAGTTGGAGGAATCTGAAAAGAAACTGGAGGAGTGTGAGGCTGCCAAAAATGAGAGTGAAGAAAACTATCAGAACCTTTTGGGAAGGATATCGCATATCAAGAGCACACTTGGTGAGCGTCTAAAAGCTGATGCGGAGGAGCTGACTGCATGCCGAGAGACTATTGAGACTCTCAAACAGGAACTTATCAGCGCCAACAAGGAATCGGATAAGCTTTCCCACGAAATGTCACAGCTTCGAAAGGAACAGACGGAAGCGGCCAAAAAGTGGAGTACTGAGCGGGATACATTAATTTCTGAGAAACGAAGTACGTTACAGGAAGTTGAGAAACATCAGTCTACTGCGCAGGACTTGCAAATAGCCATTCTTGAAGAGCGGGCCTTGAGAGATAACTTCAACAATCGAATTTCTGAGCTGGAAGAACAGGTCACGGTGCAAACAAAGTATGCTGAACGGTTTAGGCAAGAACGAGACGCCGCACAGAAATTGGCGTCCAGCACCAAGGAAGATCTTGAAGCAAATGCTAAAGAATATGCAGCCAAGCTTGAATCATTGGAGACCACTCTGGAGTCCACCAAAAAGTCTCTGGAGACCGCTGAGGCTGGGCTCAAACAGACCAACGAAAAGCTGTCGGAGGTGCAGGCACAGGCTGACAAAACAGTTCCACTGGAAAAAGAGCTCAAGGAGAAGGGACTGCTTATTGGCAAGTTGCGACATGAGGCAGTCATCCTCAATGAGCACCTCACCAAAGCCCTTCGTATGATCAAGAAGGAATCGGCTGGCCAGACTGTGGACAGGGAGCTCATTTCAAACCTTTTCATCTCCTTTGTGACGATTCCTCGTGGTGACACCAAAAAGTTTGAAGTTCTAAGGCTGATTGCCAACACCTTGGCCTGGGACGAAGAACAGAAAGTTCAGGTGGGCCTTTCGCGAGCCAACGGTGCCTCGGGTATCGCGACCCCTGGCCTATCATCACCTCAGAGAACACACTCGCATAACAATCTGGCAGGCGCTGCTGCCCCTGAGCCTTCATCAGGAGGTTTCATGGGTCTGTTTGCGGAATACCTGGAGCGCGAGTCCAAAAAGTAGTTACTTTCCAATGCAGAAACTGCTAAAGACGACACCGAGCACTTCCTCAACACCAATACCACGACCAGTGATCTTGCCAATGCCGTCCACGACATACTGGAGCTCGGCAGTAGCCACCACCACGTCTTCGCACTCAATGAATCGCTCCAATCCAACGACAACGTCGTTCTGAAGAAGGTCCAGTATCCGTTGCGACGCGCCAATGGGTGGGCCGTGGCTGGAGTAAGTAAGCGCCTGGCATTCATTTTTGATCTTCGTCATGAGCTGTGCAATTCCAGTTGAATTTATGCATGAAACTAGGAATATGTCCGCTGGGGGCACATGTAATAGTTTAGAGTATGCCTGTTTAATGTGAGCCTCATTTGCATCTTTCAGCGTGTCGCTTTTGTTCAAGGCCACGATAACCCGTTTCTGCCGTTCCAGCTCTCGGATTTCCTCAACGATATCTGGCGAGGCTAGTTCGCCGCTATCTCTTACAGGCAATACCGTGATGACGACATCACCAACCTTGATCCGCTCCCTAGCCCGTCGCATTCCCTCTTGTTCAATCTTGAGATGCCCGTCACCCGTGATATTTTCCAGCGACCGCAGCCCGGCAGTGTCGCCGAATATGACTTTGAATCCGTCAATATCCATGCCGACCTCCATCACGTCTCTGGTCGTGCCCGCTATATCGCTCACGATGGCAGCGTCTCGTTGAAGAAGGGCGTTCAGAAGCGATGACTTGCCCGCGTTTGGCGGACCAAGCAGATTCATCTTGATGCCGTGAGTGATGAGTTCGGACTTGGTAACCCGGGTGAGGTGGTCTCGCACCTCTTGCAATAACTTGGAGACAGAGGTCTTCACCGTCTCAAACAAGTTCCCATCCACGTCGGCATTGTCGTCAGAAAAGTCTATTAGTGCAGTGACCTTGGCCATATTGTTAAGCACTTGTGTCCTCCAGTTCTCATACAGATCACGATTGTGGCCTCCTGCAGACTGCATAGCGGCCTGGCGCTGAATCTCAGTTTCCGCCTCAATTAGGTCTCTGATTCCCTCCACCTGCGTCAGATCGAGTCTTCCATTTCTGAATGCCCGTTTAGAGAACTCGCCCGCCTCGGCGTAACGAATCTCATCTTTGACAGAATTGATGGCGTTCAGAACAGCCTTGATGATTGCCTGCCCGCCATGCAAATGCAGCTCTAGCACATCCTCACCCGTATAACTCTTCGGCCCTTTGAAGAACATTGACAGTGCGTGGTCCAGCACCTTGTTGTCCCGTGGATCATACAGTGTCCTCAGTAGAGCCTTGTGAGAGTGTGGCTCTTCATCTCTCCGGGTCAAGGCATGGTAAACGTCAAGAGATTTAGGACCAGATACTCTCACTATCGCCACAGCTGACTTTCCCGGGTGTGTGGACAAGGCATAGATGGTGCTATACCTTCTAAGGAAGTTCATCGGGTTTGCCCAATCCGTACCTATCTGATGTCGAAGCCGCAGGAAAATTTCACTTCACATCAACATGTATTCGAGAGCAATTATAAGCCGACGAAGCGGGCTGCGAGGAGTCCGATTCCTGTCTACAGAACCACCGGTTCTTAAGCACGTGAGAACGTCTCTGAAAGATGCTATGAAGAGCGGGGATGTCAATGTGAAGACCACCATGCGAGCGGTCATCGCCAAGGTGAAGGAGGCGAACATCAACCAGCCAGACAGCGTGACTACTGATATTCAGTTCTTTGACACAGTCCAGGCTATGATTACCAGCCGACTGAAGAGCATTGAGGAGTACACTGCCGGCAACCGGGTTGACTTGGCCGAGAAGGAGCAAGCTGAGATTGACATTCTCTCCAAGCTCGCTGACAAGGTCGATAAGGCTACTGAGGCAGAGATTGAAGAGCAGATTGTCAAGCTGACTAGCGCCGCTGGGATCACGCTGGATAAGCAGTCCACAAAGAAGATCATGAGCTCCATCCCATGGAAGTCCATTGAGTCTGACTGGCGGGCCTCGCGAAAGATGGTGGTCAACAGCATCAACCGGCTCACAACTCGATCGTTCTCGACAGCAAGACTGCTCCAGCACGAGAATCCACTAGTGCGTTAACTGGTTTATATGTACATACTAATGCATCAGGGTCTTCCCAGGCATCGGCCTGATTTTCCGGCCCGACGGCCAGGGCAGCAAACAGTCACCAAGAAAGGCGTCCCGGCGGTCAAAAAGGTTGTGGCAGTCTCCTCTGCCAAGGGCGGCGTGGGCAAGTCAACGGTTTCCGTGAACCTGGCCTTGAGTCTGTTCAACCAAGGGCTGTCGGTGGGGATACTGGATGTTGACATTTTCGGGCCGTCGATTCCGAAGCTGTTGAACCTGGCGGGTGAGCCTAGGCTGAGCGATGGTGAGTTGGAACGAAGAGAGGCTCTGGCGTGATGAAGTCAGCCTAGATGCCTACAATGATTCTCTTCGCACGATGGAACTAACAAGCCGGCACACTCCTTCCACTGCAAAACTACGGCATCCAAGCTATGTCAATGGGATTCCTAGTGGACCCCGACAAAGCCATTGCCTGGCGAGGCCTGCTCGTGCAAAAAGCACTCCAACAGCTGCTTTTTGAAGTGCAGTGGAACGACTTGGACGTTCTAGTCTTAGACATGCCACCAGGAACCGGCGACGTACAGCTAACGCTGGCACAGCAGCTGCAGATCGATGGAGCAGTTATCGTTTCAACACCACAGGACATTGCATTGATTGACGCCACAAGAGGAATTGACATGTTTGCAAAGGTCAAGATTCCAGTCCTAGGAATGGTCGAAAACATGAGCGTCTTTGTATGCCCCAATTGCAACCACGAAACACACATATTTGGTCAGCACGGACATATTCATGATATCGCAAAGAAGAACAAGATTGAAATTCTCGGAAGCGTTCCGTTGACGGCAGAAATTTGTCACAGCTCAGATGCCGGAAAACCAATAACAGTCATTGGATCAAAACCAGACAGCAGCGAAGTGTCAAGCCGCGTCACTCGGATCTATGCGGACATTGCCAAAAAAGTCTCTGCGGGGTTGCATATTAATTAGCAATTTGGTTCAACAGCAAACCTTATCTGAAACCTTATAACCAGCCCTATTTAAGCTAATGTACATCACCATCTCCATCGCTACACTTGCATCGCTACATTTCGCTACTGCCAATTCTCGCTTACCGATCGCTAACATCTCTGGTTATCATCGCTGCTCAATCATTGCTATGAAGCTCATGATTATGACCCTGTTCACACTGGCGCTTAGCGCCAAACCGAAACCCGCTACTAACAATCCCAGGACGCTAGAGGAATACGACAGACTATGGACTGAGAACTACAGCAGATTCAAGGCTAATGACGGCCAGGCTAGCTTGCCTCTCTCAGCGTTGGCGCTAAACAAACAGCGCAACTCTTTAAACGGACCGACACTCAAGAAACAACCCCAAATCAACTCAAACGAGACTTTGTCCATGCTCAAAGACTCTGGCGCTATACAAAAAACGTCATCGGCTACACTGGCCGCCGCAATTGCAATCACAGCTTGCTTCTGCATGCTGTAGGCGCTTCTTGCAGCTCAGACCACTATAACCATTAAATTTGCACTCACCTGTATATAAGCATGTACCAACACTGTCGTTCCTCAATTCACAATTGCATTTAAGCCAATGCCTTGTTGACATGTTAGTGAGACACGCTGTTTGGCCTCCTAGCGCACACCCGATCATTCATCTCACTGGCCCCAAATAAGCTCCAAATGACACTCAGTATGCTAGCAGGGCTTTGCTCTTGCTGGGCTCAGTATTATTGGTATGGCGGGTGATAGGTCATTTGGTGAACGCGCCACGTGACCTGTAGGGACAAAACTTCAATCACTCACACACGCACCACAAGCCAAGATGCCGGAGGTAGGTAAAATAAGACGCGAAAAAAAAAGTGAATAGAATGGCGCTAATGATAGCAAGTGCAGCGGACAATTAAAGTCACGACGACACAGGAGGTGCTTCCCGACGTGCCGCCCGTGTCTGAGGGATTCCCGATGCGAAAATGGTCGATATCGATTAGCATTGTCGGCCCTAATGATGAAGAGCTTCCCGCGACGATTTTCGACAAAGTCACGTACAAGCTACATCCCACGTTCCAGAATCCTACGCGTGCCTTCAAGAAGCCACCATTCAAGATTGAGGAAGAAGGTTGGGGTGAATTTGACCTGGGTATTGTTTTGCACACCACTGACCGAGGCGGTGACCACACGCTCAGCCATGACCTCAACTTTGCCAAAAACGTCTACACAGTCTCCCATACTCTAAATTTCCCTACAAACAAGCCTAATCTGGCGCGTCTGCTCGCGGAGAGCGGTCCAGTTCCAGGCTTCAACGCGCCAGGTGCCAGCGGACAGCAACAGGACGATAGCGGCGACAAGAGGAAACTGGATGACGATGGAAACAAGCTGAAAAAGAAGTCGAAGGGATTTGAGAAGGGATCTATCGATTTGGAGCGACTTGCAGACGGACTACAGAAGCTCTCAGAGGATGACCTTCTGGGCGTCGTCCAGATGGTTACAGACAACAAAACCGCGGACATGTACATCAAGAATGACGTGGACGAGGGTGAATTTCATATGGACCTCTACACCTTGCCGGACAGTCTGTTGAAGAGTTTGTGGGACTATGTCAAAAAGCGTGTCGACGCCTAAGTATTTAATTTATCATGTAAACTAAGCGCTGGTTTTAAACTGGCTATAAAGCTTTCGCTAGAGTTTGTGATTAATACCCAGGAAGCTGGACGGCGTGTGGTGACTTGGCCGCTAGCACGCTGCAGGGGTAATTCAGCCGGCTATCATACAGCGCTGGGCCGGATTCGGAATTGAGATTATAGTCCCAAGTCAGGCTCAACTTCCATTACCTGCACCCCAGATCTGCGTATGCCGGTGGTGCGTGAAGATTATCTCTGATCTGCGCCAGGTAGATGCGTCCACTCGTTACTTGCTTTTCAATCATAGGGAAGACGAGTCCGTCGCGTCCAGACGTACAAACCAGCGACAGACGCTGCCACGACCAGAGCATTAACCATCGCTCCACGCTGGCTCCAGGCCTGGACCTTTGCGATTATTAGTATAGCAACCGCGCATACAAGCAGGCCGTCGACTAGAGAGCTCTCGCAGTGTTGTTTGTCCTCGTGGGTGCAGTCGTTGAAGGCGTAGACAAGACCGCTGACCGCAGCAACTGAGCTTGCCACGATGGGTTCCTGCGTGAAGCCGTCCTCAGCAAAACAGTGCAGTATAAAGTAGAACACGGACAAGCCTCCCATGACCAAGATACCACGACGGCCGCCTGCCATGGCCGCTGCAAGGAAGACAATGTAGTGAATGAATCGCATGGCAAACTGGTCAGCAATGTTGCCTCTTAGGTAGATGACTGGTGTGCGGTCATAGCTCACGTGATGCGAGGCAGTGATGGTGATCGATGATCGTTACTGTGAAGGTTACAAACACATCACCAATGCCGAGAGAGAGTAATCAATGTCCTCTTAAGCGTTTGCGCTCATGGCAATGGACTAGACTGTGAACAAAGAGCTCAAGCGGTCTCATGATTTAATTTTCGGCGCGATCTGGTACGTGAACGCGGCGAACCCCGAAATCCGTAATTTAGACAGCGGAACTGCTAATAAGACCACAATCGCTTGGTAATCGCTCGAATAACGGTATAGCTTCAATCCAATGCCCTGACAAGCCGTTTCGCCGGGGTTTACACTCAAAATGCAGTTCATGTGCGCCGCCCACGACCCCGGAAAACAAGACACAATTGCGGATTTAGCTCAGTTGGGAGAGCGTCAGACTGAAGTCAAGTCAACTTCAGTCCAGAGCTATCTGAAGGTCCTGTGTTCGATCCACAGAATTCGCATCGTCTTTTTGTTCCTAGTGCACTAGGTGCACCTGGCCTTGTTTTTGGTATGCGTACTCGTACAGCGACATCGAAATGTCAAAGATCTATTCATTACTTGTTGCATATACACAGCCAAGGCATTTAGTTCAGAAGCCCAAGCTGTGACAGTGTGGTCAGGGCTAATCGCCTGTCGTAATTAAGGCATCCAAGCCCGCAGTGTGGAGTCCCACGAAGAAGTGTATATCCTGTGTCCATCCTGAGCCACCTGTATGGAGGTAATCTGTGAAGCATGACCTGGCACTTGTGGCACCCACGAACACTTCAAGATATCCCAAGCTCCGCTGCCTCCGTCGTGGTAGCCAGCAAACAGCAACCGTCCGGAAGGCGAGAACTTGACACTGGTCACTGGAGTTCTGAGCTCAGGTCTGCTGTACGCGGCAATCTGACAGTCACTTCGCATGTCAAAGATGCGACAAGTGCTGTCGTCGCAACCCGCGCCAATCGAATAGCCCTGCGGAAAGAATGACACTGACAGCACATCGCTGTCAGCAGTGAATGTCTGCTGCGACTGCCTGGTCCTCAAATCCCAGATCTTGATCATCTTATCTGCCGAGGCCGATGCGACGACGTTCTGGTCAATCACGCTCAGCGAGATGGAGTTGACGTCACCAAAGTGGTCCCCGTACTCCTGGAGACGCTCTCCAGTGTGGATGTCCCACGTAGCGATAGTCATGTCCGCGGAGGCCGTCAGCAGCCTGTTGTTGGCCAGAAACTCAATCTCCGAGATGTAACCCTTGTGGCCCTTGAGCAGTGCCAGCGGAGTTCGAGGCCTAATTTCAGACCTCCGCTTGCTTCGTGGAGTGTCTGGAACAAAGTCAGGATCCACCACAGGATATATACTGGTGACATTGTCTAGACCCCCACTGGCAAGCAGCTCGCCAGTGTCGTTGACAGCGCAGGCCATCACCCACGAGTTTGCCAGCTGAATTGCCTCTACCTTGCTGGTAGTGTAGGCATCCCAGACAAGCAAGAAGCCGTCCTGAGCGACGGAAACGAGGTAGTTGTCGTCTTTGGTGAGCTTCATGGAGTAGATCTTGCCCACATGGCCCTTGAACACGTTCTTTCCGCGGAGTCGAAGCTGGTCCAGCGGCGGCGTATGGATAGCTACTTGGGGTACTTGTTAGTTAGTGTAGGCGACCTAAAGAGCCTGTGAGTACTCACACGTCGTATCCTGCATTTGCCCTTTGGTGTATATGATGTGCTGCTTCAGAACTTCCGTTTCAGTCTTCATGCTCTGAATGTGTCGCAGCTTGTCCTGCGTGGACATGGTGGCTATCGCGGCAGACATTTCTCACGGTATGGGGAGCGAAATAAGGGAGGCATGACGGCCTAGGTAATAAGTGCGAAATGAGGCTATCGCGATGCCTCATATTGTCGCGCGCTGCATGGCCGCGAAGCGGCCATCCGGCTAACTCAACTTGACTAGCGGCCCTCAAAACATGAAAGCAATGAAATTGTAGAATATTGCACATTGCGTCCAGACACGCACGCTATGAGTCAAATAGAGCTATAACTCAGAATATGTAAATCACGTGACGCGTCTGTGCTGCAGTTTGCCCCATGGACGTACCTGAGTCCAGAAGGTTGGGTTTACCCCGGTTAGTTGTGAAATTGTCGGTGCGAAATCGCCGACGACTAACTCTGCAATGCCTTCAATCTCTCTCTCATGTTGTCCAGCATCACCTCATCAGCCTCTTCCTCTTCCTCTTCGTGAACCTTCTCCTGTGGCACGTTATCTGGAACGTTAGCCATCTTCTTAATACCAATGATCTCGGACAGAATGGCGTCGACTTCCTCCTCAGCCTCTTCCTCGTCCACATCCTCCATATTCTCTAGCGTATCAGACACCATTTCGTCGATGACCCCACTGGCCATGAGTTCCCTGCTGAGCTGGTTCATGGTGCCCATTAGCTCGGGCATGCGTATAAGCGTGTTCATTTCCTTCATTATGCCTGTGCTAGCCTTCATGTGGCCCTCTATCTTCCGGATGGCAAACGCTTCGTTCACCTGTAGACTGATACTGTTTAATTGCGCCTTGGACTTGTGCAGTCTTTCCTTCTGCTTGTGAACTCCGACGATTTCCTTAGCAAGGAACCGCGCTGATTTTATGTCGTTCCGTTTGGCGGCGGTCTTGATCATGGTCTTGGTCTTTTGTTCGGCTGTCGCCAGGTTGCGTAGCATCTTGTCGAGCTCCCTCTGGTTCTGTCGGATAAGCGCATCGCACTTGCGCTTCTGCTCGGCCGGGTCGGGGCCGTATATGGCTTTTTTGATGAAGTTCATGCCTGTATGTAGTTGATGATGGTTGATATGGCGATACGATAACCTCCGTGTGCGCGCACCGCTGAAACCGCACTGCACCGACTTTAGGAGTGTCTATTGCAGCCGCCAAGGACTGAGATGTGCTAATATACATGACTTTACTATAAATACAACGAAATGAAAAATATACAATGCAAGAAGGGCCAGCCCTCAGAAGTCCACTCAACTAGTCACCGTGACGGTGACCTCCACTGTCATTGTTATCGTGGCGACAGGGCCTGGTGGAGTTGTGATAGTTGCAGGTGGAGGTGGAGGCGCCGAAGTCACCGCTGCGGCAAGCGAAGCAGCGTCGCCACCAGAAATCAAATAAGCGAGAATGGCCCACGGATACACGCTCTCGTTTCCGGTCTCATGAACAACTGAAGTGCCATCGACATCAAGCATTGAGCTCGAGGCAATCACGTTCAGATTGTAAGTGTAGATGCCCTGGCTGCTGTTGATCTCGTAGATTGAGTCTTGACAGTTGCCAGTTTTGATGCATTCCTGATCATAGTCCTGGAAGAAGCTGTAAAGTCCAGCGCCGTACACATAGACGTCCTGTGAGTTGAGAACCCGCAGACTCCATGCCTTAGCGCAGGTCTCGCTGTTACTAGCGCAGTTGGAGAACGTGGGGTCGTTAAATGAAGTCAATGGCATGACTGGTTCTGGCGCCGGTGGTAGGCCCTGAAAATATGGGGTCTCTGTCTGGATCATGGCCATGAGAACGTTTTTGGCATTGGAGATCTGGTACTGGTAGAGCACAGAGTGCTCTGAAGCAGTGCCGTACAAGAAAACCGGACCGTTGTTTGACTCAATGAGGAACCCTCGGCCAGTGTAGATGCTGAGCCGATTCTGAGTATCACCATCCAACGCGTGATCCGCAGTCCACGCCCAAACGTTCTCGAAATAAGCAGAGGCCTGCTCAGTGACGTGGAAGCTAAGGAACACACCATGACACGCAGGGTTGACGGTGCCGACAGTGTTGTAAAGACACTGTTCGACCAGCTGCTCGGTTCCTTGCGCTCCTCCAATTCGAGTGTGGACGTCCCAGATACCGCTCTGTCGCGACGAGTCGTGCAAGTTCCACTCCAGGAGCACTGCACCCGGCAGCGAACCTTGGTTGGAGAATATCAGGTTGGAAATCTGGACCGTTCCTTCCTGGCCAGCAGTTCCTACCTTCCAAACAGGCGTCGGGTTAGTCTCGTTCTGGAAAGCGGCTCCTGAAGCCAGGATAACAGGCCAGACTTCGCCGACAATCTGAGCACCCGGAGGAACGGTGACAGTGGTGGTGGTGAGGTACACACCCGCGTCAAAGTAAATCACCTTTTTACCTGCATAGGTGTTGAGGATGTTCTGAATAGCAGCTGTGTCGTCAGTGACTCCGTCTCCCTTTGCGCCGGCGCTCTTGACCGAGACGAACTGATCTGGAGAGCTTGAATCGTACTGCGGCATGGATTTCTGGTAAAACTGGTTTCCGTCAAGGAGGACCGCAGATTTCTGAGGCGCAGACATTGGACCTTGTTGTACTATTCGGTTGGCCACGCCCCCCGAGTAGAGTGGACCTTGCCCCCAGCTGGCGACAGTCATTGAACCACCCGCCAAAACTGTGGCGCCAGAATTCACAACAGCACTACCCGCGTTGGAAAAGACAACGTTATCCAAGAGCAAGGTTCCAGCGGAGGCTGGTTGCGATGTTGACGCGTTGACACCGGTAGTGACGCCAGAAAATGTGCTATCCATCACCACGACAGAGCCCACGGTCTGGTTCACGCCTTCAGCGGCCATGTTGATACCGGTTTTACAGTTGTTGATGTTCAGACCCTTGAACGTCCAAGCCCAGTCCCAAATCATGTTGATAGCCGTATCGCAGCCGTTGAAGGTCAGGTTCCGCGACGTGAACTGCTGGCTGCCCACGTTCAGCCCATACTGGCCGCCGTTGAACACCAGGTCAGTCATGAAACCGCCACTGCCATTCTCAATAAACACGCCTGCGTGTTGCGAGCCAGGAAGAAGGTTAAAAATGAGGTTGGTGAGTGAAGTGGCCTGGGCGACTGGCCAGTGGATGCAGTTCTGAGCAGTGCTAGCAGGAACAAGCGTAGTATCAAACACAAAGTTTCGAATCTGCTTGTAAAAGTTGTTTGTGCTCATGAACGTCTGGTTGCCGTTGGATTGGTAAGGGTCACCGTCTACCAGAGCGATGCCTTGAAATTCAGCGGATGCCTGAATGACGGGAAGGGTAGCCGCGTCGCCAACCAGTTGCGTATAGTAATATTGAATGATAGGCGAGGAAATCACGTATGAACCAGAGGGAAAATATACAACCGCTGGCGAGGTTGTAGAGGTTCCATTCAAAAAGGGACCGGTATTACCTGGCCCGCACCTATTTCCAGACGAAATTGCCATATTGATGGCAGCCGTATCATCAGTAACACCATCGCCTTTAGCACCAAAGTCTTTGACATTCCGGAAAACCTGGTATCCAGCCACGTTATAAGGAGCGCTTCCTTGGTGCGTAATAGTTTCCATCCAAAAGGCAGCCTGTGCCAGCACTGGCGTCAGGGCCAACAAAGCCCACTTCATTGCGTGAGGACCATGGCAGAAACGGCGCTATATATCCTGAATAATTTGCAGGGGTAATGCATAACACTAGCCAATAGCGTCAAACACCTAGCTCCACTTAAGCTTATACATGATACATTAGCGCATGAGATGCACTAGCCGTACGTGCAGCACTGCTCACAAGCCTTGGTAAGCTTGCCCGTTCGTGACGTCATCATCTAAGCCAGGATCGTATCAGCCAAACTATAATTTAGTTTAAACTTCACAGAAAGGGCTATGTTGGCACTGTACTCTCCTCCAACTTTCCCGTTATGGTGGGCCGTGTCCCTTATCGGACACAAAATGTGGGGTGCTTATCGCCTGATGAGGCAAGTCACGTGACCAACTGGGACTGGCAAAATTTGAGCCCTATCTTCCCACATAAAAGCCCTTGGAGGTCATCGTGATGAGCGATCCCACAAATCACCTTAATGAGGGTCAGAATGGTGATGGGCACGATACGGTACGCGAACAACACGTAGACGACGCGGATCGGCCTGAGGAGGGGCCGAATAAGAAGCCACGAGTGGATGAGGGCGAGGATTCTGTCCAGAATGTTGAAGGTGACGAAGACATTGAGTTCCCGCATGGGTTGCTCAATATGAGCGACGAGGAGCAGTTACGGTTCCTTGCACAGCATTTGGAGAATATAGATGGCATAGACGAGTCTTCACATGGGCCTATAGAGACTCTTCCGACCGAATCAGACGAACCACAAGCACCTACACATGAACCAGCACTCGAGCTACGCGAAAAATCAATAGAGCAGTCTCTGGAAGAGCAGATTGAACAGCTACGCGACCAGCCCATTGACAGCGAACTACAACCCATTCAGCATGACATACGCGATATACAGCGTATAAATGAAGTCCAGCACGAGCCTGGGGTTGAAATTGTTGACGAAGGCGATGACCCGACGATAGAGACGCGTCTTCACACGTTACCTATTCTGGACAATTTATCAAGCCAGCTTTTGGTTGCGCTTGGTAAGGGCACGTACCAGGAAACGATAGATATTGTGACGCAGCCCGACAGCGTGAAGGGCCGTGCGTTCCAGTTCACTTTGGCATTGTTTGAGCAGACGAAGAAGCTGTATACAATGGACGAGGATGATGAGTTCATTTCCGTGGACATGCTTGGGCCATCTGTTTTGCCGGACCGGGAGCACCGGTCTATTGTGCAGCGGGCGAATCTGGCTACATTTATCTGTGCTGTGTTTGGCTCGCTCCAGGTTGGATTCTTCTATCTGAACGAGTACTTTCTGGACGCGTTTGTGTCAGAAACGGGCAAGTTGCTCAAGGCACAAGGCGCACTGTATTTGGACCTCAAAACGCAAGCATTCATTTCGGGTCTGTCTACCGGACTAGACAAGCCCACTACAGAAGTCTTGGACGAACTGTTTCCAGATAATATGGACCACATCTTGGCAGAGCGCCGTCAGAGGCTTAACAAGTCCGCGGGCTCTGGGCTGCCTCCGAGTGAGGTGGACTTCATTTCGCGCAGCCAGAAACGAAAACAGCATCTGCTGGCAATTGACCCGACAAAGGATATCGACAGTCTGCGGGAAAAGTATACGTGGATGGCCTTTACGCGCGACGTCAGCGACTATCTGTCAAAGAACCTCAAGACTCTTGTGTCATACGAATCTCTGGGCGTGACAGCAAAGTCCGCGGAGGACACAGAAGAAAAGGGCTCGTTCCACATGTGGCCTGCCGAGACGGCAGAGCGCCCCGCGCCGAGCCCGAGCCATACCAAGCGAAAGTTCAAGGACATGAAAATTGCCAACACCATCGCCAACTCTACATCTGATACGGCTACTGCCTATGAAACGGTCCGTCAAAACGTTATTGAAAATCCTGCGTCATCCAGCATCAAAAGCACGGGCCACTTCACGCGCAGATCCTGGACCAAGGAGGAGGAGGAGGCGCTCATGAAGGGACTAGATCAGGTACAGGGGCCGTATTGGTCACAAATCTTGGAACTTTACGGACCTGGAGGAGAGATATCTGAGGTTCTCAAAGATCGAAACCAGGTGCAGCTAAAAGACAAAGCGCGAAACCTCAAAATCTTTTTCATGAAGTGTGGGGCACCCATCCCTCCTGTGTTGCAGTTTGTGACAGGTGACATGCGTCGTGTTCGAAACCGAAAAAATGCACCTGCGACCCACAAACCTGCTGCCTCCGGAACCACAAACAGCAGTCACGTGAGCACACCTATTCAGAGTTCACCGCCTATTGAGGTTGATGTTGCCATGGAGAACGCGATTGACCCCAAGCTGGGCAAGGACGACTTTGAAGAGGGTAATGAGGAGCACCTACAGAAGCTGATCCAGAGCGTGGGCGAGTATATCAAGAGCAACCAAGATGCGATGGAGAGCTAGTGGGGCGCCATCCGAGTTGGGAGAAAACGAGCACAAAAATGGACAGTGGGCTAGTGGAGGGGATGGTGTTGAAACGTGTACGTGAGCATTATTTATTTATTTAACATCGGACTGCGCTAAGTCCGAGTGTATTTTTAGAGTCTACTATAAGATGATACGGACTATAGAGACCTGCCTGTACCTGCTTCTATATGATAAGTCTAGTTCATAGTAATACGAGTGATGTGAAATTGCCGAGTATCGCCGAGATGTTTCTAGTATCTTCCAAACGTAGATCTGCGCGTTGGCCGTTGGTCCCAGTAAATGTTTAGCAATGCTAGTTTAGCTATGACGTAACCCTGGTCAGGATCGTTGGTGGAATAAAGAGGCGGGCATAGGCGGGCATATCACGTCGCCGTCCGAAAAACTACAGAAAGTCATAGCATTAACCTCGTGATGCTATACGCGTCCTTGGGACTAAAGTTTCAGACAAACGCAGATCGTCCCAAAGGGGAAGCGCATCTTCGATTTAGCCTACCCCCACCAGCCATTTGTGCATGCGCCGCACGCGCGCTTGGTCTGTGTCAGCCGATCTTTACTGCATGGAGCACATTTTGGCGTGGGACATGCAGATCAGCTTCAGCCACACGCTAGGACCACCCGATTCATCGGGTTTCAGCTCGATAAGACTAAAATGGCTGTAACGGCCATCTCCCAGTGAGGCAATTCTTCGATCTTTCGTCATCGTTCAACGGTTCTATTCACATCGCAGGCCGGACCTGATTCAATTCAAAGGCTGGTCCTTCACTGTTATAAATACGTTCAATCGTTCATTGTTCGGCATTCAGCATTCATCAGCATTCAGTTCATTCCTTAACTGACAAATTGATTCATTAATCAACAGCCATTCTCTCGACTTTCTCTCAACGCACTCAGCTCACTCTCTCGACTAGCTCAGCTCACTCACTCTCTAGCTCAGCTCGACTTTCTCTCGATTTACTCATCTCATTCACTCTCGACTAGCTCAGCTCAACTCGACTCGTCAATCCTCATGGTCAGACAATTGAGTTATTCAGCGCTGGCGGCGCTGGCATCGCTCGTTCATGCCGCTCCCCTGAGTCAAATTCCGATCGCGGGCAACCTCAAGATCGTCACCGTCACCGAAGACTACACCATCTCCGTCACCGACTTCACCACTCTCGTCAACACAATCACCTGCGACGAGTCCCAGACTCCCGCAGCCACCACAGTGAACGCGCCAGCTATTCAGACGGGCATCCCAGTGAACCTGCCCGTCGGTCCTTCTTTTGGTTTAACCGCATCTGTTCAGGCCACTCAGACCATCGATTCGGTCTTCACCTCCGGTGATTCCTTCGTTTCTAGCCTGATCGCCAGCCCCACCGTCGTTTCTGTCCCATCGTCCTTCGCGACCTCATTTGCCAGTTCAGACACATCCTCTCCATCAATTGAGTCCGCATCCACTCTATCAACTCAATCCTCATCCCGTGCCAGGGCAACACCCACTTCTGCCGCGCAGAGTGGCCAGTATTACCAGAACGGCCCAATTTTCGGCGCCATCGACACCTCCGCTCCACCATCTATTTTTGCCCGAGAACCACTTCCCCTTGGAATTCCAGCCGGTGTCCAGCAAAATGGCCCTCTCCACACCAACAAGTTCCACGTTAACCTCTACCTTGATGACCAGATGTACCCGGTGTACGCTCATCCTTACGCTATCTGGTGGTCCAACACTACCGGCTTCCCAGGACTGGCCATTTCCCACACTAATTTTAACCAGCGGGTGAGTACTCCCTCCGTGCTTACTCGAATACTAACATAGGTCTTTGGCCCCAACCCCTCTGCCAACCCCGTCGAGTACTACATTAACCCCATCGGACTCATGTCCATGGTCTGTTCCTCGCACGAGTTTTCCGGAACCCCACAGCTCTCTGTCCAGGACATTGACACGTTCTCCACCACTGCGACCCTCTCCGCCAACGGTGGCTCCATGACCCTACCAATCGCCCAGGGCATGGGGTTCATCACTGCTGAGTACGACAACCTCACACCTACCGTCTACTCTCAGCTTGGCTTCTCTAGTGTCAAGGCTGCCACCAGCCCAGGAAACGGTATCCAGAAGTATATCGCTACCCTCACCACCGGCACCCAGTGGGTCATCTACGTCATTGGCGCTCCGTCGTCCATGACCCTGTCTCTGACCAACTCCAACACTCTCTCCGCCAACCAGCAGGTCCCCAGCGTCATCTTCCAGCTCGCCGTGGTTCCAGACAATGGCGACACCAGTGCTATGGACGCTGCTGCTGGAATGTACCCAGTCGGTGTGTCGATCGATGCCTCGGTTCAGAACGACGTCGGCACTTACACGCTGTCCTACCAGACCAAGGGCCAGTCCTCTGGCGGCACCACTCTCCTGTACGCCTTCCCTCACCACGTTCAGTCGTTCGCCAGCCAGATAAGTTCGCGAGCCACTTCTGCCACAGTCGACTCCACCACCAAGGGCATCATGACCGGCTACCTGACCAACGAGTTCATCATGCAGGAAAACCTAAACACTGCCCTTCAGTTTGAGCCATATTCTGCTGATTCCTCCTTCAAGGGCGCCTCATACACCGACGCTGATCTCGACATTCTGACTCAGGTCGCTGCCTCGGAGCTCCAGAATTTGGACATCTCCACCCAGATTAATGTGCCATCCACCTACACCGCCGGAAAGATCTATGACAGGTACGCGTACATGCTGTACGTCGCCCACGACATTCTCCAGAACGACACCATGGCCAAGCCTCTTCTCCAGGCCCTCCAGAAAGCCTATGCCGTCTTCACCAACAACCAGCAGCCCTACCCTCTGATGTACGACACCAAGTTCATGGGCGTCACCTCCAGTGCGGGACAGCAGGGCGACTACAACGCCGATTATGGCTCTCCGCTGTACAACGACCATCACTTCCACTATGGCTACTTTGTCCACGCTGCTGCCATCATTGGCCGGGTCGACAAGGCTTACGGTGGAAACTGGATTGCCCAAAACAAGGACTGGGTCAACTCGCTGGTCCGTGATGTCGCCAATCCGTCCAAGTCAGACTCCTACTTCCCGCAGTTCCGAATGTTTGACTGGTTCCACGGCCACTCCTGGGCCAGCGGCCTGTTTGCCAGTGCGGCCGGTCGAAACGAGGAGTCCACGTCTGAGGACTACAACTTTGCATACGGCATGAAGCTGTGGGGACAAGTTTCTGGCGACCAGCAGATGGAGGCTCGAGGCGACTTGATGCTCGCTGTCATGAAACGGTCTCTGCCAAACTATTTCCTCATGGAAGATGACAACACTAACCAACCATCTAACTTCATCGCCAACAAGGTTACTGGTATCACCTTTGAGAACCAGCTCGACCACACCACCTACTTTGGCACCAACCTCGAGTACATCCAGGGCATCCAGATGATCCCAGTCACGCCCGCCAGTGGCATGATTCGATCTTCCACCTTTGTCCAGCAGGAATGGAACTCATTGTTGGCTCCGATTTTCTCTTCTCTTCAGAGCGGATGGGCCGGTATCCTCAAGTGCAACCAGGCACTTTACGACCCATCTGAGGCATACAGCTACTTCAGCACGCCTAACTTCAGCAACACACTGCTGGACGGCGGAGCTTCTCAGACCTGGTATTTGGCGCTGGCTGCCGGTCTCAAGAATGGCTTCAACTAAGCCGCTCGCCTATTTATTGCATCTTCCTTTCTTCCCGTCATGGCCTATTTAATCTTCTTTTGCTTATGAGTTGTATGTATAAACGAGTTATTCATTTACCTAACCCTTGTTTACGCGTTGAAGACGCGACGCGTCGCGACGCGTGGTATCACGCATGTATAGACGGACAACCAGTAGCTCCAAGGTAAATGCTCCGTTCAAGCCACTGGTGCTGAATCGGCCACCTAGTGCCGATAAGCCAAAGACGGATGCCGAGGAATATGTCCAGCCTGCCAGGCCTCCGAAAAGAAGCTTACTGTCTGTCAGTGGCAACACAAAGCTGGAGAACGCCGAGAAAGCCCCAAAGCTGGATGTCGTTCTTGACGGTGGCATAGCTCCGCTGCCCAAGAGGGGCCTTTTGAGTGTGAAAAAAGCAGAATTTGCAATTGAAGTGAAATCAAAGCCTGAACCAAGTGGCTCTGAGAAATACAATGCATTGTGGAGAAAACCGACTATGAAGAAGCATAAAACGTGGGACGGAGATGGTGTACTCACAATAACCGCTGGATCAGCTGTTTTGACAAATCCACAAGGAAAATCCATCGCTCGAGGCAGAGTCGCTGCAATCGAACTAGGAAGCATAATCAAAGTGGGTGGCCTGGAAGTGACGCCTGAGAGTGTACATGAATTTGTGCCTCAAACCGAAAAAATAGTTGATGGTACGGTCTCAAGCACTTTCAGATCACCCTCGCTATTTGCATTGGCCAGAAAGCCAAAAGGTGGACCTCGTCATGATCCGAATGCTGAGGGCGCCATTGTTATGCCACGCCCAGTGGAGCCGCTCAACAAGACTGTTGTTGACGTGGTTGTTGATCCAGTGTTGGGCCGGAAACTTCGTCCGCATCAAATCGAAGGTCTAAAGTTTCTATACCAATGCGTGATGGGCATGAGACACTACAAAGGAAGGGGCGCATTGCTTGCTGATGACATGGGACTGGGCAAGACTTTGACTACGATAGCGTTGATCTGGACATTGCTCAAACAGAACCCGATAGACAGCGAACCTCCAATTGCTCGCAACGTACTGGTTGTCTGTCCAGTGACGCTAATTGGCAATTGGAAGAGCGAGTTCAGAAAGTGGCTTGGGAGGGAACGAATAGGAGTCTATGTTGCCGGTGAGAGCTCGACCAACCTAAGAGACTTCACAGCCGGGCGGATCTACCAGGTAATGATTATAGGCTACGAAAAGATTCGAAGTGTTGCGAGTGAGCTGAAAGCCGCAAAGTTCGACTTAGTTATCTGCGACGAGGGCCATCGTTTGAAAACTGCGTCCAACAAATCTGCACAGGCTATCCTCTCACTGGATACTCCTCGTCGAGTGATTCTCAGCGGCACTCCAATACAGAACGATCTGGGCGAATTCTTTACAATGATTGACTTTTTGAATCCCGGCATTTTGGGGACCCAAGCTTCATTCAAGAAGAACTTCGAGGTGCCGATTGTAAAGTCACGCCAACCGCATTGCATGAAGAAGGATATAGACAAGGGCAAGGAAAAGTCAGCCGAACTCACAACTATTACTCAGCAGTTTATCCTTCGCCGTTCTGCTGCGACACTCGACAATTATCTGCCGCCCAAAACTGAAACTGTTCTGTTTTGCAGACCTACAGCGAAGCAGATGCAAAAGTATCAGGAGCTCATACAGTCCAAGGAAGTCAAATCGTGCTTAGATCCAAGTTCCAGTGCCCAGGACCATCTTGTTGCTATAACGATGCTCAGAAAAGTCTGCAACACACCTGCATTGCTGGATTCCGGCGCGCCAGGAGAGCCCGTGCCTCTAAGCTCTGGAAAGATGTCTGTTTTAGATATGTTCCTGCGAAAGTTATGGAAGGAAACAAAAGAGAAAGTTGTCATTGTGTCGGGCTATACACAAACTCTGGATATCATTGAGTCTCACATCATTCGCAAACACAATTACCCATTTCATCGCCTCGACGGCAGCACAAACACCAACAAGAGACAGGTGTATGTCGATGAGTTCAACCGCACCGATTCCAAACACTCGTTTGTCTTCCTGTTGTCAGCCAAGTCTGGCGGCACCGGTCTTAACTTGGTGGGTGCTTCTAGATTGTTTCTCGTCGATACAGACTGGAACCCCTCGGTAGACTTGCAGGCGATGGCACGTATTCACCGAGATGGCCAAAAGCTCCCAGTATACATATACCGATTGCTGCTGACGGGAGCAATGGACGAAAAAATCTATCAGCGGCAGGTCACCAAGTTGGGTCTCGCAGATGAGTTTATGGGACAGGATTCTGCGGAAAAGGCTGCCAAGAAAAGCTCCGCCAGTGCCGGTACAAACTCTTTTACCCTCGACGAGCTTCGAGACCTGTTTACGCTACATTCAGAAACGCCGTCCAACACTCATGACCTGTTAGCATGTCCCTGTGGCGGTGCTGCCGTTGCCATGAGCGCAAACGCTTCGTTTGCGAGCGCCAGTCAATCGTCTGTTAGCGTGGTGGAAGACGACGAGGAAGACGAAGACCTGGGGGGTTGGACTACGGCAAAGAAGATTGTGCACTCTGGAGTTCCGGTACCGAAACGACTCAGGGCGCAACAGCGAATGCAGGGTTTGCTGGAGTATCGGCATATTGATCCAGAGAGCATGCTTAACAAAACCACAGGAGAGGCTGAGGCTGATCAAGAGGACATTGACCAGTCCCTCTCTGGCATTGGTGATGTTGTGCTACAGGATGTGATCAAGAATCGAGCACCGGTTACATTCATATTTACAAAGTCCACAGCATAACTCAGTAGCCTTGCGTTAGAGAACGGTCACTACAGGCTGCGGCCAAATGAGGCTTATCCTTGTGCTCCAGCGTTCCATCAAATGACGTTTTCGACCACTTTGAAATACATAGCCGACTATTCTGTGGCCGGATGCTCGAGGTTGAAAGAAAACTACAACGGAGGCTGCAATGCAATGTAGTAAGTCCATTCAGGGCAATAAATAAAAATCTATAATGCATTACTTTTTGTATCTAGCCTCAGCTGCTCGTGCTCTTCGTTCACGCTCTAGCCGCATTTTAGCTTCGTCGCTCAGACCTCTAAGGTTCATTTCCTGACTGGGAGTTGCGAGCGGTGGAAGCGTCTTTCCGGCTCCAAACCTAGCAATCCTCTTTTCCGTGCTGACCCGTTCTTCTTCAGCTTCCAGCTTCTTGAGGCTGGTTTGTCGCTGATCGTTTAGCTCCCGCTTCTCTCGGGCGTCACGCTCCTCTATCTGCTGCTTCGTGAGAGCAGGACCGACTCGGGCAGCTTTCCAGTCTAATTTCTCGCCAACTATTCCTCTTGCCACCTGGAAGGCGTCCTTGGTTGTTCGGTCTTTGGACATATCGTAAGCGAGACGGCCCGCTCCGTTCCTGACGGTGGGGTCCACATTCAGGGTAGTGAGAAGAGCTTGAACGACGTGATGAGCTCCTTGCGCGGCAGCATAGTGCAGCGCAGTACCCTTGGAGCACAGGGATTCTGGCTCCAAGATGAAATTGGGGTCAAGCTTGTTGGTCTTGTAGTAGACAATCAGCCTAGGCGTTCGAGATTTTTTGATGAGCGCAACAATCTCAGTTGAATGCTTCTCGTCGACGGTCGGCTCAGCTGGCTTTGGGGTTGATGGCTTCGAGATTGGCTTTGCTGGTTTGGCCACGGGTTTTGGTTCTGGCTTTTCAGGCGCCGGCCTGTCGATTACTCGAGCAGTCGTAAGCTCTGCCCAGACTCGCTTGAGTTCTGTTGCTGTCGCACGTCTCGTGGTGAAGGGCACACCCTTGATTCTAGGGTCGGAAGAGACAATTGGCGCGTTGTCGTAGTTCATGAGGATGGCCCGGTTTGCCTTGCCGTTAGCACGAATGTAGATGTTTTGGCAGGTCTTGAGCAGCGGTCGCCAGGTGTCTAGCAGCTCTCGAATCTCCTGCTGCAGAGCCATCTCGTTGTATCGTCGAAGCGTAGAACCAGCTGAGTTGGCCTTACCCTTAGCACTGTCCATGGCACTTTGAGAGCCACCCTGTTTTCGTCGTGTAGTGTACCTGTGAAAACTCTTTTGCTCAACGAATTGCAGGTGGACGAATGGATTCGTCGGGGTGGGCTGCTGCTTGTTGACAGCGTGGGCGACAATAGCTCCTGCGAAGTGACCACCTCCAATCATAAAAACAGCGCTGTGACCATTAACATCGAGATGCTTTAGAGGATCTTCCTGCGTGGACAGTACCTTGTAGACGGAAAGACACTTGTCGGAGTCGAGCTTGTGTGATCCATACAGAGCGAGTGGGCCAGACTGTTTGATATGTTCCTCCTCTTCAATGTCCTCGAGATCTGTCTTTCTCATAAGCGTCGTGACATCGTCTTCGCTGTCGGAACCCGAGCCGGAAATTGACTCGGTGTCTAGCTGGTCTATCAGTTTTTCAAATTCCTGCTCATCCACCGACGCTAGGTTTCTCAATCTCCGCTTGATGTTGAATCTGTGCCAGTCGGTTTTGTAGTGGTTTCGAGAGTCGATAGTGCCACAGTAAGTGCACCTGCTAGTGTCTTCGTCTTCATTTGTAAGCGCTGGCAGTGGGCTGGACGGTCTAGTCGTTTGGCTTTGTCCCTCCAAAGTCAACAGCTCAAAGCTGTAGCCGGAAGGCAGATTGAAAACGCTGTACTTCGGCATTGGCGTGTGATGCGGATTAGGTTAGATGCTGATTAAGTTAGTAGTGCTGGACTAGTGGAGGGCTCGAGCTTATATAAGCGCGTACAGTCATCACTAGTCAGCGCCTCATGCACTGATGACGGGTGGGAGTAATCATGACTGTGGCAGTGCCGTGGCGTTCTGGCAGGTTCTGGAAGAGAAGTATATAAACGGGTCTCGCGTGAATCAGTCGCGTACGGCCAGGACACTAGCGCTTTACGTCGTCCAGAAAACTTTTCATTTTCAATAGTGTAATGTCATTAGTTCATTATAAGTCATTAATCGCAAACAGCGCTGGTGGTTAGTAACGAAAGTCTTGTGTATCATCGTGGCGATTCAAAAATATGGGTCTTTACCGCCCTTGGCCCGTTCCACGCAGTTTCACGGCTAGCTCCGAGTCAAGTGCGGCCCGAAGCCACGCAAAGGGTGGTGGTGGGCTCAGCTGCATCGAACCTGCATCTTATGACAGCCGCGCCCAACATGTATTGTGTTGACCCGTGGTTAGGAGTCTTGTCTTTGAGTTTAGAAAGCTGTAGATTGGTGTCGCTGTACGCTGCTTGCTCCACGCCGCTCGCTGGTGGCGCTCGTGGCCGTCCGTGTGATGCTCGTGGCCGCGTGGCAGTGGCGGCTAAAACCCAAAACCCGGCCCTAGACTGGTATCGTATCTCAACTGTGCATTCAACGGCTGCTTGGGCTTCTCTGACGCAGACTGTAGCGAGTCTATCGACTGAGTGTGCACCATATCAAGGCCCCTGGGCACCGGCAGAATCGAGCTGCCCGTGTGTACTCTGTTGATGTCGCCATCGTGAATCTGGAACTCTCCTGAGCCCATGGTGTCGTTGCGTTTAGGCTGGTTGGCTCGTTTCTGGGGTTCTGGTTGCATGTCGCCAACTGCACCACAGGTCAAAACATGGAGTAGTGAACGGAGCATGTCTTTGTCGTTGTGTTGTAGTGCGTTAGAGTGTACTTGTCTGTGTAGTTGCTATTCTAGCGTGTGTAGTGGTCAGTGGTGTGGTCTTCGGTGTAGTCGTCAGTGGTGTGGTCTTCAGTATAGTCGTTAAGGCGTGGTATCAATTATTTATGGGTGGGTGCTGATGCGTGCGACGTGGGTCTAAAATATCCAACAGCAACCGTCACTGCAATGTCTCGGCCGACGTCACAAGGCGAAACGATTCAACTTCTGACCGAGCCCTGTTGAAAGTTTGTCTTCTTATATCTGGGCTCGTTCTGGACCTCATCGGTTCATCGGACCGGTCGGGGAACCGGGAACGGACTTGCGGCGCCGGGAAGAGACCCTGAATCGCCTTCTTCCGCCGTAGCTTGAAGGTACGCTATGTCTGTTTCTTTCTTGCATGTTGTATTGAAATGTCCTTACTTAACAGAAGTATCCTCTAACTGGTTACTCAACTGAACTAAACTGCGGTCATAGCCGTGCCTGCAAGGGCGGAAGCTCAGAGCGGTGCGCGAATTCTCACAAGGCTGCATAGAAAAAAAACACAACCGAGCGATGACACGCACACAGCAAGACAGTCACGGGTTCCTGACAGGCAATCAATACAGTCTTGCTTTTGCTTCATCATATCGCCCTAGCAAGCAATATCAAGAATTTCAATGGTTGCGGTCACGTGTCTGGAATTTCACTTTTCATAAACTTCAACGCTAGTCAGTGGCGATGGATAAGATCGGGAGACGGCTGATCCGGGCTCTGCTTTCGGATCCTCCCGGCGCCGGCAAGATCTACCCGATCAGGGTAAGGGCCATAGACGTTATAGACAGGATAAATTTAGCATTTTGAATTAACATTATGTTGCAAACCTGGTATTATGGTAAACTATATTAAGTAGAGGATGACACTCGCTTAGTAATCTCCTGTTTACACTGTTGGCGTATCAAATACCGTGTACTAATACCCGCCCTGTAATAGGCCAAGGCGGACAACTGACTACATATCCGCACATGAATAACCCTTATACCGCTGTAACCAGGGTTACGTTTACCCCCACTAACCGACGAACCTAACCGACGAACCTAAGCGAATTGCATGCCCAGCCCGAGAACTTGGCAGGGACTATCAAACCCGGGACAACCGCGGAATTGAGTCCATCCGAATCGTCCCCGAATACCCCGAGGACATGATACATGTATTGTTACAGCCTGACACGGCTCTATCATATGTCAGCCCCACCCCCATGATCTTCGGCATTGGACTTCACATGTCACATTGTGATTTCTTGGTTTTACGCCTCCCGCCTCGAGTCGGCGAAAAACATCCGATCCCGTCTAGTGGCCGAGACGTCGGAGAATAATGTTCGGAAAAACCCCGATCATGTGACTGAAGCTCACGTGACACTTATCGTACATATCGGGACTATCGCAAGATGAACATCACTGCAGTATGGGCAGCAGCACGAGCAAGCCTGAGTCTCTGAGCAGACGCCAAATCAAGGCACTATATGACAAGCAGACTTGGGGATTGTACAAAGGGATTGAGCAGTGGACATTGAAGGCAAGTTTTCGGCGTCGGGATGAACTAACCAGACAATGTTGGAAGAGAATGGGAAGTGGACCAGGGAGGCTTTGTGAGTATCTAGAGACATGTTTTGTGACTAACAAGCGTTCAATATGTGAATGGTGATGAAAAACTGGGGAATTTGCTGTACAAATCAGCTGCATTTCTAGCGGCGTTCCCGTTTGTGAATAAGCCCGTTGATGAAATCACGCTACGAGGGCTTGCCACAGCTATAAGCATCCAGGATGGACGATGTAGGGCGTTATTGGGTGAGAATTTCGATCTTACTAGGCTGATTTTCATGTCCTTTGCTCACACGCAAGCAGTGAGGAGTCGTGAGAGCAGCGTCAGTGATGAGACTACGCTAAAGGATGTTGAGTCCAAAGAAACCATTGATGAATGCATTGAACCAAAGGAACCGCCACCTACCGCCACCGATCCAGTTGAACCTGATCACTCTGGTTTATCGCAGAGCCAGCTTGACAGCCTGTCAGAAAGCCTTGTTGAAAACATGTCGGGGAGCACTTCATCCAGTAGCACGCTAGATGAAAAGCAGCCCGAAGGAGCTCGAAGGGAGAAGTATACCACGTTGGACATTGAGACGTGGCCTGGTTTTTCGGTGATTCAGAACCTTGACGGTGTTAATCTCAATGCCTCTTTGAGTGGCGCTGATCTGTACAGACTCTACACGTTTCTTCTCATGCTCTGCGACTACAAGGCTTTCGACAACCTGCAAGAGT
The DNA here is from genome assembly GCA_003705745.3 of Blastobotrys muscicola. Lineage (NCBI taxonomy): Eukaryota > Fungi > Ascomycota > Dipodascomycetes > Dipodascales > Trichomonascaceae > Blastobotrys > Blastobotrys muscicola. Next base: position 215,834 of record PPJL03000016.1, read on the forward strand.
ACCTGAAGCGAATTGACGACAAGGAGACGAGAAACTATAAGCGGGCGGCGATGTGCATGATTAAGTCAATTGACTCGACGTGGGAGCTCAAGGACTTGAAGGATATTGTCGTCCCCTACGAGATGTTTTGCAAGGGCCTGAGCGTGTATCCCCATCTACTTCACCCATTGCACGACTTCTTTGAATCATTCCTATACAACAAGGACAGTAAAGAGCCCCGCCAGCCGTTTGCATCTTCGCGGCTGGTGTCCGGAGCCACAATCGCGCAGCTGTGCTCATTTCTGGGGCCGGAACGTGTTCACACTAAGCTGATCAAGCTGTTTGGTGCTTCCGAAGCGGGATTCTCGATGCAGGCCTTTGCGACTAAAGTTTTTAAATGGAACGCTCCTACGATTCTGTTAATTTCTGGAACAATTCTGGACGAGGGCACTGGCTCCCGCCGGATGTCGTTCGATCAAGCGCTGCCTCCAAGCAAGGCACAACGAAAAGCTTACAAGAAGGTCACATACGGTGTGTACGTTGATGGTCCATGGAAGGTCAGCGGGAAAGCGTGCTTTGGTACCAACGCTTGCACAATGTTCAAACTAGCGCCTACTCACGACTTGTTTCCAGCATCTCGAATTGTCACCAACTACGCCTATTACCACGCTGGTCGGCCAGGCGGTATAGGTTTCGGCGGGCTGCCTCCGCAGTCGACAATGGGATCGTTCAAAGCAAAATATCAGCCTGAGAATGTCGCTCTCATTATCGAGGAGTCGCTCGAGTTTGCTGTGTTTCGCCATCTGGGCGCGGGAGGCTCGTATCACATGGGCAGCGCACACGGAGAATACGAAGACCGCTTCTCAATCGAGGAAATTGAAGTTTGGGGATGCGGCTCTGATGCCGACTTGGAGGAGCAAAAGAAGCAGTGGGAATGGGAAGAACGAGAGGCTCAGTACAGGCAGCAGGTTAATATCAGAAATCTCGATGAGGAGCGCTCGTTTCTGGAGCTGGCGGGGCTCGTTGGCCAGAGCGGTTCGGGCGGCTCGATCTAATGACTCCCTGCCACTGTATATTCAAGGACATATTTATTGATTCATTATCATTTCTCATGCTGCGTAAAGTTTACTTCTTGTTCCGCTTCTGGGTGCTGCCCTTGACGAGCTGCTTCTTGACATGCTTTTTCATTTTGTTTTGTCTCTTTGTCTTTGCTTCTTCCTTGAGCTGCTTTTTTCTTTCCTTGTTTGCCTCTCTGTCGTTAAACTTTCTCTCTCTCTGTGGTCGTTCTTTCCACACATCACCGTCGTCGCTCTCATCGTCACTCTCGTCTTCGCTGTCTCCCTCGCTTTCTTCGTCTTCTTCTTCCTCATCGTCTTCATCTGCCTTCTTCGCCACAACTAGATCCTTGTAAATCAGGTCGTTGGCTTGTCCCTCTCCGATTTTCCTGATATCTCGCTCAATGTCGTAAACCTGCTCCAGATTCTGAGGAATGTAAACCTCACGGAAAACTGCATCATCAGTTTCAGCCTGCTGGGTCAAGTCCTCTTGTGGAATCTCCTTCAAGACGGAAATCAAGTAGTCTGACGTCTCTGGGTACACCTTCTCCTCTTTCGAGGACCAAGGAAGGTTCTGCGCCGTGACAAAGGTGAACATTGTCCTCTCCGTAAACGGAACAACGCCTGGCTTTCGCTTGAAATAGTCATTCACGTTCTTAATGTCCATTCGCAGAAACTCCAGACTATGTGGATGGTCATGCTCAACACTCTGTGACACGTCAATGATAAACAGCTTGTTCTCGTGGTACAATATGTTGTACTCACTCAAATCGGCGTGCACAAGTCGGCACTGCTGGTACATAATCCTCATGTAGCTCAGCAGCTGGAAGTACAGGTACGGCCATTGAGAATCCTCGATATTGGCGTCTCTCAGTCTGGGACTAGGCCAGCCATTAGCGGTACCCAAAAACTCCATTACCAACACATGCAATTTCAAATACAGAGGCTTAGGGACAGGGATTCCGGCCTGATATATTCGCTTCAAATTTCTAGTTTCCTTCTCCGCCCATAGTTTCACCATCTTTCGTGGGTTATGCTTAGAGTATCCGTTTCTGAATCGAAACTCTCCACTCACGTACCTATCTCGGTCCTTGAACACCAAAATAGACGTCTTGTAAATCTTGATCGCTCGGTGTTCTCCCTCCTCAGTCTCGGCATGGTAAACGTTCGCTTCTTTACCAGTAGACACACAACCGTTTATTTCATAAACCACTCCTCGGTTGATCATGCTGAACAGAATCATTCGGGTCCTTGGATCCAGAACTTGCTCGTTCGTGGCTCGGTCAGCCTTGTCAGTAGAAGTACCTGAAGCTACTTTGGCTGATCGAGATCCTCGTCCAAGATAGGCGTCATCATCCAGTTTGATTCGACCCATGTATTTGTTCATCGTCATGATGTCTTCATGCTTGTCTTGCTGTGGATTCACTCGTGCTTGCACATTACTCCTCTGCCGGTTGTATGCTTTGGTGATGTTTCCACCATGCTCTCCAATATCATAATCGCTGTCGGACATATCTCTAAGGGTTGATGCTGTTTGATGCCCGTCCAAATGCACCAATTTTTTGCGCCGCACCACCCTTGCCCCTCCCTAGCCCAGTTACATCCAACCCCAAACCAAACCCCCAAATCTTCACGTGATTAGCACGTGACCTAAAGAATTTGTTGTGTAGTCTCCCCCCCTACAAGGAATTGAGTTTCATCTTTGTACCATAGAATGCTCAAGATTTCTGTCCTCCCGCGGGCGTTCCTGTGGTTTGTTCCACTGCATGTTGGTGCCGAGTTCATTGTGGCTGTTGGCCTGCTGAACCGAGCCAGTGGATTCTATGGTTTGCTCTCGCTGTTTACGGGCCATCAGTTGTCGGCTGTGGAGTGGGTTTTGAACGCTGTCAGCCTCCTTCTACTGCCAATCTACTTCTACGTTTTTATGCGATCGTTGCGAGAAGCTCTTCACATGGTTCTCTTTGCCTATGTGTACTTCTTTGACACGCTTGCTGACGTCGGATTTAGCCTATACTTTTGCGTCCACTGGTTCACCAGCAAGTCCAAACTTGCCCAGCAGTCTGTTGAAGACTACGTGTCACTCGCTACGCCATCCCACACTGCTACCGCTACTGTCACCGCTGTTGCAAGCGCCACCAAGACCACCCTGGCGGCTGTCACCGGCAAGGCTACCAAGTCCGCTCTCAGCGCCCTGCCCAGCCCGATTGACGGCGACATGATCAAGCAGGCCTTTGCCCCACGGGCTGCTGCTGCTGCCGCTGCCGCCGCCGTGAGCGCCCACCCTACCCAGTCTGCTTCGCTGGCCCGGGAGACCTCCGTCACCATCTTCGTCACAGTCATTCTCATGCTGGTGCGAATATACTTCACGCTGGTGATTGTGTCATACGCCCGACGCCTGGTGCATAAGCAGAACCTGCGACCACACAATTCATCCGCTCCAAAGGACTCCTTGCGGGCCAAGGTCCAGTACGTTGCGCTGTCTCTGCTGGGATCGTTCTGGACGGGCACCGTGTGGACCAGGAACGAGCGAAAGACGCCTATGGCTATGCGAATGAGCACCGAAAGTACTGCTCATCTCGCCACGAACGAAAACGACGAGGCAGAGTACGACGCTACCACGCGACTCAACCAGGACTTTTAGCAGCATTGGCTAACCCACTAACTACAGTAATCGGCATCCTAATAAGCATCTCATTCGATACATGTACAGTATATAAGTTATTAGAGTACAGCGCTTGTTGTACGTCCAAACTAATCCTAATCACTCAGAAACCAGCCCAGAGAATAATTTCACGTGATGTGAGCAAAACTTTGACTTCTCACCATGCTAACCTGTACTTCACTCGTTTCCTAACAGGAATGTGAAGCACATGATCGGGGATCAATCGGCGATCATGCCCCGGAAGCGCCGGATGCACGGTAACCCTCCGATTCACACCCTGACTACGCGGCTACCGGATCCTCCCGCGCGGCAGCGTAACTGCATATGCAGCTGAAAAAAACCGTGCAAAAATTGCATGTTCACAGCGTCAGGGGACTATGACGTCCTCGGTCGGGTCGGAGATTAATTAGCCGGTCGGGACCCCGCTGGGACTTCAACGCCGAACCACAGGAAGTCCGTCTTCAGAAAGACATGCACAGCCAATGAGAGATAATTAGTATATTATAAATAATTCGTAAAGACATTAATTTTCGTAAGGAGCGGTTCAGAAGAAAACGCGGGCATGGAGGTGGTGAGATTATCGCTGGGCAGCCCAGCCTTTGATAGTAAACACAACCATTTCCCAGCCCATAATAAGAGCGGTGATGCCAACGGACACGTTCAAGGTGAACATGGCGTCCAGTCCTCGCCAGATCATTCCCTCAATGGTCTGAGAGTTTGACTGGATGAACACCATGCCACCACAAATGAGACAGAACGAGGTCAACAGTTCGGTGAAGGGTCGGATTGGCTTGGTTGTCTGGGGAACAGTGATGAAGATGAGGGCGTATGTGCACAGACGGAAGAATGCGCCCGCACACAGCAGGTATCCCCACTGCATGTGGATTTTGGTGGACAGAGCCAAACCCTGTTCATGTTGCGACATTAGAGCGCCGGTCCAGAAAACGATAAAGGCCGGGAAGGGGTTGAAGGAGAAGGCGGCTCTCTCGGTGGTGTCAGAGCCGGAAAGCAGTCGTCGGACTGTCTTCGACTCCACCAGCAAACCACACAAGCCACCGCCAATGAACATGAAGGCGATAGAGGCGTGCTGGAGGTCCTTGTGGGACCACTTTCCATCCTTGTTTCCGAGGTGCTCAAGGAAGATGTTGGTACTTCCATAAGTAAAGACCAACAGGGACTCGACAAACTCCATGGTGGGGAACTGGATCTTGCCGAGGAAGTTAGCGACGGGGTTAGTATGGACCTTTGGTGCATTAAATCGATAGGTCTTTTTCTTTGCGTTGAACTCTGGGTCGTGGACAGAGTTTGGACGGATGTTCCAGGCCATACCAGAGTCGGCAAAGGCGCCAAGGTACCGAGCCAGGGTGACGAGGCCAAACAAAAAGAACACGCCGCCCTTGATGAAGTGGGCCAAAATGTTGTAGACCTGGTTGGCGATGGACATTCGGTTGAGGGTGACAATGCCGGTCATCAGGTAAACGAAACCGTAGACAAACAGCGGTCGGTTGATGAGTGTGAAGACCATACTGGCGAGAAGATTGAACTTGGCGACAATCTGGGAAATGTGAGGGTTTCGCATAGCCCTGGAGATGAGTCTGTCGGCCAGTTTAGTCTCAAAGGCAGCGCCGACGGGCTCCTCGTGGCTGTTGTTCAAAGGCAGGTCCTCGTCAAGGTTGTCCACCTCGTCAAGCTCGTTGTAGGTTTCTGACGAGTCTGTTGGAGAAGCGCAATGGCCAGAGTCCTCAGAAGTTCGAGTGTCTCTGTACCTGTGTGCGTTCAGGTTCGCCAGGACGTAGTCGGCACCGTCAATTGGCTTGGACGACGAGTTGATGGCCCAGGTGGAGAGCGTCTTGACGGCGGCGGCGCACCAGTGCACAATCACCACAAAAAACATGATCCACGACATTTTCGAGTATGCGTTGTTTGGGTAAATGTGCGGGGCGGTGGCTCCATAGATTGCAAGACAGAACAGCGACATTAGAGTCACAGCGGAGTGCACAGTCTGCACCGGCAGGTAGAAGGCCGAGTCCTCCACACTCAGCATCACAGAGACAGGGTAGAGGAATACCCAGCTCGCCACGGTCAGGGCAATGTGAAAGTAGAGAAAAGCTTTGGATGGGGCATCGGCGGTGAGAAAGGTGACAGTGTCGTAGGTCTTCCAGAACAGCTGCTGGGCTGGTGATAGCTCAGCAAAATGAGGATCAGCCATGATGGCCACGCCATGGTGATGGCCCATAGACGCGGACGCCGTCAGGTTCATCTTTAGCAGATCTTCCAATGGAATACCAGCGTTAGTGTTGTTAACCGCTGGTTCGTCGTGGCCCATTCCATGACCCATGGCTTCATGACCCATGGCTTCGTGACCTTCGTGACCCTCATCATCCCCATGCCTAACAAACAAATCTCTGTGAATCCACTCAACGGGTCCTGGGGCCACTGGACTGGCAGATACCACTGCAGCCAGCGCCACTAGAACCGAAGCCTTCATATTACCTGTATGCGTCTACCTTCCAGCAATCACCGGTGCCTATCAGTGTGTACAGTGCGTACCAGTGTACTTGTACCAGCTCGTAAATCATACCGGAAACACCGGCTTCTTTATAACCGAATCGGGATTCGGTAACCTACCCCAGCTCTTGATATTACTAATGCTGCACAGACCCTGCAATGCACTGCAGTCGTCGACCCTGTTTTTCCGAACGGGATTCCGACTCTGAGCGAACTAGCCTGTTCTAGTCTGTTTTTACCATTCATTTAACCACTCATTCTACTCCCTGTCTGCTCTACCTCCACGCGCAACTTCATGTAACCTTGCTACCAGCCGCCTCACGGGATTTACGGGTAGGTCATGATACCACGGGTCGTGTGGTATAACCTGCTTAGCATCATTCAGCTACTGCTGTCTAGTCCAATCTGTCCTGAACTGTCACTCTAACGTGTTATATCTCTATAATAAATTACACGGTAAGCCCCGTGCTCAGCCCTGTAATATTTGCTAGCAACAGTAACACAAGCTGTCACTCATCGCCCTAACCCTCCCCTAACCCTCAGATGGTAAGGGTTCAAATTTTTTTTTACGAGCCGATAGTTCCGAGCTCATCGGCATCCGGTGCCAAGATTCGGGATACTACGGGAGACGGAGAAGACGGACGATATAGTCTATTTACACAATGTGTCTTTTTAACATGTCAATCAACGCGTTAGGTGTCAATCCAGCACTCAATACATGTCTAACAGTTCTTTTGGGTGGCGAGCCTCTTAGTCAGAGGCTTCGTCAGAGGTGCGCTAGCATGTAAGGGGCATAATAACCGTGGATCACATGGCGTTTCCAATGTTTTCCAGCACCATGCAAGAGGTGCAGCATTGTTAGGAAAAGAAAGCGGGTTAGTAATCATTGCTGTGAAGTGAGTAATCGTGGCGAACGGGCCGAATTTCTCCGTCAAACATAACCTGTTACAACTTGTACCATACTATTGCGCCCTGCCTGTACGAATTAACGTGAAGTCATGTGATTTTGGCGATCGTCACCTGACTATAAGAATTTTATAGGCCGGCTATCAACGCGTAATAAGCGTAATAAGCTACCCACAGTACAAACCCTGCCATCACATAGCAATGGATCGAATCTTAGATCGCATAAAACGAGATGGCCCGTGTCGGAGATCGGATCTCCGTGATTACGTATATCTCATCCGAATTCTCACGGGGACGGTGATCCCACTCGAGTAACATTTGTTAGGTAGTCAACGTCCGCGTGGGAAATGGAATCATGGGCAAGACAACGTCAGGACAATCCTGAAGTCACGTGACGATAGACCTTTTTTAGACTCCGCCTTTTCGTTCACAACAGGGATTGCGACGGGGTACATAACATAGCCGGGGTTGTAATGTAATAGCTGCGAGGAAACGAGATGGTGCACATGTGTGGTTGTACTCCTAGGGTTCCTAATATTGTTAAGAAGTGGTGCGCGATGTGACTAGAAAATTACCTGCCAGGTCGAGGGCCGATCTTTTCGGAGTTGGCGGGCGCGGATACAGCGGACAAGGAAGTATAAAATGCAGATTTCTCTTCTTCTTTCTCTGTTCATTATTTGAGGTCAGAGTATGGACGAACTGTTACTACCAAAACCTATAATGTACTGTACATGTGGAACTCCTAAACAGTTTTGTCATCGATCCAAATCCGGAAAACCAGTTTACTGTCTTCCCAACTGTCCGGTTCACAAGAAACAAATGCGGACAAGGGTCAAGAACTTTCTGGGTCTAGCTTGCAAGGGCCACGAGGAACAGACACCGAATCCGTTCGAGAATCCTTTTTCAACGCGAGGCAGTTCCCCAAGGGCCTCCAGAGACCTGCCCTGGTCGAGTAGGAGGATTCATTTTAGGTGATTTCAACGCCATTGACGCATCCGACAAATCCGACCAATCGTATCAGCATGCTCACATGAGCCTCCTGTTCAAATAGTGAACCTATATTAGCATCAATTCATTTCATCTCTTCCTCACTCACCCACGGAGTCATCTCTCCCAACATCTTAGCCACCCTCTCCGCCGTACCCTCCTTATAGAGCTCCTCCTTCTCAATGAATCTCTTCATGTAATAAGTCTTCAACATCAACAACTGCGCGTCCTTATGCTTCTTGTCGAACCCGTTGGGCACTCGCGTCACCGACCAGGCACGGTTCATCTCGACAAACTCCCTCATCACGCCCTCTTCGTCGTCATGCTTTGCCTTGAAGATCGTGTCTCCGGAATTCCTCTGAATCTTGGTCAACCGGCTCTTGAAACGGCTCGAGTCCGCAGCTATCTCCTCTCGTATCGGTGCCAGCTTGCCTGGTGACAAGTCCCGGTCACCATGGCCAAAATAGCCGCCGCCAATGGTAAGCCCTTCCTTCTCCAGAAACAAAAAGTACCCCGCACTAGACCCCTTCCTGCCTGTCTTTGAAATAACAGCAGCATAGTGGGTCTTGTACGGAAGCTTGTTTCGGCCAAAGCGCATATCGTTGTATATTCGAAACATTAGATTCTGAATCTCCAGCTTGGGAAGGTCGTTATCATACTGAGTCACATACTCCAGAATGTCCGTGTAGAAAGACTCAATGTTATCCTTGCTCTTGAGGAAATGAGTCTTATTGGCATTGAACCATGGCCGATTGTTATGGTCAAACAAATGGTCCAGAAACCTCACAGACTGTGGGTCAACTGATCCGCTTGGTATATCCTTATCATCCCATTCAGGCAGCCTTTCAACCTCATCACCAGCCTCTTCTTCGGCATCCGCCTCTTCTGATACAACCTTTGTCTTCTTTCTTCCCTTAGTCTTGCTTAACTCGCCAGCTTCTCGAGCAGTACCAGGCTTAGGCTTACCAGAGGGCCTCTTTCGCTTGCTATTGTCTTCTTCGCTCGGTTCATCACTGATATCCTCGCTCACTTCTTCTTCACCCTCACTGACCTCGCTCTCACCGCTAGCCTCCAATTCAGCCGCCTCATATTCCTCAGATTCATCACTGCTCGCGCTAGGCTCAGACTCCTCCTCATCATAATCGTCAACTGGCGTGTCCTTCACCTGCTCCTTAGCCGTAACACGCTTTCTCTTGGGGGCTGATGCTCTAGCCATTCTGTAGACTCGTAGACAGGACGAAGAATTGCTACATGGCGGAGAAAACGGACCTTGCGATCTGCCACCTATATCCACAGTCAAAAATGATCGATCCAGCAAAAAAGCACTCCTCCACAGGGGCTCGAACCCTGGACATTTCGGTCACTCTGTAACTCGGTGTACGTCGTAAAAGCCGAACGCTCTACCAACTGAGCTATAGAGGATGAGTGCTGACGATTTGCATCGCTAGGACACATCTCAGCCCTCAATGGCTTAGTCATAGATTTGTCATCCCGCACATATTGCTTAGTCATGTTTCAAAAATTATGACGTGAATTGGCAAAATCTTATGTAAGCAATCTCGCGAAACCCAAGCGCGGTGATATTTATTCAAGATCTTACAAATCATGCCCAGCATACGAACGACGCGGACGAAGAAGGCCCCCGAGGGATTCAGCCAGATAGAAGACACTCTTCTCGAGTATGAAAACAGGTTAAAAGATGGTGAGTAATACCGGTCGTGCGAAGTTCACTAACATAGCTGAAGCGAAATCTTCACAAGGCAAGTCCAAGCACGAGAGCCTGCACGAGATATTTCAACTGCATCATCAGAGATCACGTTACGTGTACGATATGTACTACAAGAAGGAGGCCATCTCGGCAAAGCTATACCAGTGGCTTCTAAAGAATCGATACGCGGACGGAAATCTGATTGCGAAGTGGAAGAAACAGGGTTACGAAAATTTGTGCTGCATACGGTGCATTCAGACCAAGGAGAACATACACGGCTCGACGTGCATCTGCCGTGTTCCAAAGACTCAGCTAGCCGACGCGAAACCGGTGGAATGTATTACGTGCGGGTGTCGAGGTTGCGCTTCCACAGACTAACGCGACTTGGGATCGCATTCCTTCAGCACAGACCACACGAAGGAATGCTTCCTGTGCTCAACGGCGGACAGAACGGCCGTAACGTTTCCGTTTTCCGAAAGCTACTTATATTTATTTTGCCAGTGCGCCGTATCTGTAATAGAATAAATTTGCCTAACTGAATGAAATACATAACATCCAACGGACTTTCTAGTTCGTGCTCGCCATAATAATAAAATACCGTTAGCCATCCCAGTCATTAGTTAATAAAAATGATAAATATGCGTAGCCAAGCTGGTTACTCTTTCTGCTTACCGAAAGCAATTTGCCTAGCGAGGCTTTGTTTCAGAAAGAGCCAAGCCGACGCAATCTTGGAGGAGAAAACAAATTGCCCGCCTTGATTGGTGAGTCAAACTTCATCAGGTACTCAGTTGGTTTCATGGATTCCGCGTAAGCCTCATCCTCTTCGTTGCTCACAGCCTCGCCGTTCTCGACCGCTCGTCGGACAACATCACAAATGTCAACGCCAAACACATCAGTAGCGCTCTCAGCGCCCTCAAACAGCTGAACGCCAGAATGCTCGTAGTACTGTCGCCGTCTGGCATCTCGTTTGTCCGGAGAGCCAAAGCATGCTCGGGAAATCGCGTCATCGTCTTCGAAGATGAGATGTTCGTACTTGTGCTTGCTTGCCGATGGTGACATGTACAGGTCCTCAAACTCCAGAGATGCAGAAGGAGAAGTTGTGAGGCCTGAAATGATGGCACGATGCTTTTTCAACGACGTGTTTGGAGAAAACAGTCGAGTTGCGACGCCCGCGGCGCCGCCCTTGGACAAAAAGGTGGTCGAAGGCTTCAGCGGTCCCAAAATCAGTCCGCTGTCAACGTAAATCTTAGCCGGAGACTCATTGCAGTTGAATGGCTCTGGTCTGTACGATCGAAGCGTGACTGATGGACTTGGAGCCGAGAGGTCGGGAATTTCCTGATTGCCGAGTGATCCAATACCATTTGGTCGCGTTCTCTTCACGTTCTGCTGCTCGTACGCGTTGTTTGCCTCGGCAGTGATGTCTGCTATCGTTCGCTTCTTGATTGGGGTCTCCACGTGAGACGACGTCGTCTCTGTAGCGAAATGTTGCAGTCCGATAGCCGTGTTAGATCTCTTCATTGGCGCGTGCTCAAAGTGAGAGCCCAACATCGTGAAGCCGGTCTTCTCATCAGCCACTGATACGGCAGCGGCAGCAGCAGCGGCGGCAGCCGATGTCTCCTTGACCTTGTTGGCGGTTGCCTTGAAGAACGTGTTTGCCTGGCCAGAGTACTGGTTGACAGTAATGTGCGACGACGTCGTGGTCTCCTTGTTGATTGTGGAGGAGAAGCTGGCGGCCGAAGGTCTACGCGAGCCACCTGACTTTGTGTTGTTGAGAAACAGGTACTCACATCCAGCCTCGATCATCCAGTAGTTGCCCTTTCCCGGATCAGACTTTGGCCGTTCCTGCTTCTTGAATGCCTTGTTCAAACTAAGATTGTGTCTGATAGAGTTTTGCCAGCCACTCTTGCTCTTTGCGTACCACTCAAACGTATCACTGATCCACTCGTAGATCTGAGCTAGAGTGAGCTTTCTATGCGGTGATCGCAGGATGGCCATGCCAATGAGCGTGGCATAAGAGTATGGGGGCTTGGCTCCATCATCGACGACCAGCGGCATGTTCTCCGGGTCAGGGATCTCGACCTGTGAAGGTTTGGCCGCGGCCTTCTGTTGAGGCTGTGACTTTGCAGGTGCGGGTGCCTCAAATGAAAGAACTGGTGGTGGTGACTCCTTTTTGGGCTTCTGAAACGGTGACGAATCGGCAGGAGACATCATCTTTGGTTCCAGGTTATTTATGTTTTCCTTGTTGGCATCGAGATATCGCTTAGCTCCATTCATGGTAGGCGTCATGCCCTGATACGAGTATGGGTCAAAGGCTGGTCCTCTTATCTGTGACGGGGGTGGGGTGTTGAGAACAGGGTTGGAGATATCCGTCAAGGCGTTAAACCGCGTAGACGGACTCTTACCAAACATTGGTTTGCCCTTGTAGTAGCTGTTACTGTTAGGGGGTGGAGGAAGGTGGACGGAGGTGAGTGATTTCATGAGGTTGGCGTTTAACGGGAGTCCATCCTTCTTCGAGGGGGAGCCCATCCTAACCGAGTAGAACCGAGCGTAAGCGAGGTTCTGCGAGGTTAGCTGGTGTAACGGGCTTCAACGTGCGTAACGAGCGTCAATTTTGGTGTCTAATGAGCGTCTATCGGGGCGTCTATCGTGAGCGCGGGGTGTAGCGCAAATCGGTTATCGCCGGCGTGCCGTCGCTTGATTATCAATCGAGTCGCTTATATCGTTTCAGAGTTTTGAGTTGTCGATAAGGATATTAAGGTCCAGTGTCCTGTCGAGTGTGTGGATTAAATTGGCGTTAATATAATTTGGTAATGGGAGTAAAAGAAAGTGGGAGCGCTCTCTAAATCAGTTTTCGTGTCACGCCTCATATAGCAACTTACCCTTTGTAGAATAAAATCAACAACGCGCTACCCAGACACGTCTAGAACACGCAGCAGCAGTAGCTAGGTTGCAAACGTTATTCGTAGGCGGGCAGTTTTCTGACGGGTGTCGGGTGTAAAAATAGCCAAATCAAATGCCTCAGGTAGCCACTGAGGTACAGGGCAGAGTGTAGTGGTGCAACAATAAGATCAAAGCTCACGGTGGGACTGAGCTCGTGCCAATCCAATTATGATGATCTTGTCAATCGTCGTTGGCCAAAGGGGTCTGTCAAATAAACTTCAATATCGAGACAGCTCAAAAGTAGTCTATAGCAGGTAAAGTGCTAATTAGTGAAAGATTAATAGCCACGGCGAAAGAAAAAGGTGAGAAACCACTATGGGGCGCATATGCGAAAAAGCAAGCGCTCAGGGATCTTGCACACGTGTCTTTCTTCCTTGTTGCTTGGAATGTTCCCGCGCAGCGGTACATTCTCGGAACTGGTCAGTTGTCGAGTCCATTATTAGCACGATAATAACCATTAGCTACACCTTATGGACCCTACAACATATTCCAGTAATGTAATTTGTCACGGCACGGTGCCTCGCGCGTCAGGGTTATCTCTGTGCAGCACAGCGAAAAGTTGGCATATTGACGAGTGCTTTTTTAACTGCGTGTCACGTGACGCAGTGAGGCGTCCGGCGCGTTTTCAAGACGTGAGTGCATTTGGTTTTCCGGGCAACAGGTGGGCCTGTGGGGATTGCTGCGTTTGAGGGCAGCAGACAGCGGTGGATGGGCACAGAGATATGCGGTCTGATGGGACGGGATGCGACGACGTGCGACAGCCGTTAACTGGTTGCTTTGGTAACGGTTGCCAGGATACGGGTGGGGACTGTAGTCTATTAGCGTTTTAGTTACAACTAGGCTAGTCTGTAATAAAGTTTAGTGAGAGCAATACTCAGCAAGATCCCTGATAATCGAAAGCCCATCGACATCGCGCGGTGCACAATCGCGATGACATGAAATGAATGTGCGTCGAAGATGGAGTGCATGATGTTAAGTCCGGACGGATGGCGGGCCGGGGTTATGTGGGTTTGTTATATGTTTAGATATCATAGTAATGCCGGTTAAAATAACAGTGTTAGTAGTCTGTGAGAAGCGACGAGTCTCAGAAATTACGAGCGTTGCCGGGACAACCGCTTCCCACTAATCATCACACAATAGACGCGCATCTGTGAATGAGTGGCAGGGATTGTGATCGACGTTCTGTAGCAATTTTCGACGATCCAGCGCCTCGGTAGACCCTTACAGATAGGGGTAGCTTAGCCGGATAGAGTTGGAGTCGCAGATATACACGTGACATGTTTTGTTTACCAACTGAGTTGTGTTTACGTGTTTATTTGTTGTTGCTTAGGGTTGACACCTGTGGCTCTCAGACACGCGCGGAAGCACGCGCAGAGGTAATTTCAACAGTCAATTGCTATGGCGCGCATTAAGTGTTCTAGAAGACTTCCGATTTTGCTAAATGGCGGCGCGATTTCATTCCAACGGATCGAATGCCGAAAAATGCGCTCGTGACTGTAATCGGGGCTTACGGCGAAGAGTGAATCAGGGACTGTAAGGGTTCGGCCAGGGCCCGGTCCCTTGCCCTCGATTTGGAGGCGGTTAGACCAGCTAACGTTAGACCCTGTAGACGTACCGTAGGCCATCGGGCGTTATACTGGGCAACATTGAATTAGAAAGCATGTGATAGGTGCTTGGCGGGTAATCTTCATGCTGCCCCCGGAATTCTTTGTCCTTGTCACCAGTCTGAAACCAAGGATAGCAATCCAAAATCGCGCTACAAATACGCTCTCCGTAATTCCCGGTACCAAATTTGTGGCCAGGGGGATCAACGTTAACCTTGTCGAGGTTTGAGATTTGAGCCGCATCCACATTAGGACAAAGATCTAATCTATTGCCTGAACGGGAGAGGTACTGAACAATTGGAACATTTGAGGCTTCGGGGCTTCTATACAACGGTATGATGTTATGACGAATATGTTGCTTCACCGGACTGCCTCACCTACCAACACGACTCGCGTCGAAGCTGATCCTGAACCAGATCTGTCTCAGACTTACAAGCACTGTAGTGCTTTGATCCAGATGTCCCAGCGCGCTGGGTTAGGTTTTTAACCCTAACCCGGCGCTCTGGTGCGTGAGATGAACAAGTGGTTGGGCCCTGGGTTAGGGTCGAAAATCGCCTGGGTTAGGGCGATTACCTCACGTGAGCTGCGGACACTACGCAACTGTGCATGATGCTACTGTATGCGACAATATGCAATATGCAATGCAGAAGCAGCCGCAATAGTGAGGCGCGAGCCGCACCCGAATGTGGTCGTAGGGTTAGGGATGGGGTTAGGGGTGGGGTAGGGGTAAATCTGCAACCAGGGGTCGCGCAATTATGATTTGGTCTCGACCCTAAATGCAAAGCAGTTGAAACAATTCTGTCCAGGGTTATCATATTATAGCTATAGGAAAGCTAAAAGCCGCTTCATATGCCGTTCGAGGTCACTCGATTCAGCATTAGCCAGCGATACATTCAATCCAGATCCCGGTCTGTATCAATTGCTGTACCAGAGGTTAGCCATGTTGTTTCAATCGGCCGACAGGGGTATATGGCACTTGGTCGCGAAAAATAGCGGCGATATAGTAGCATGGA